>LOJH01015855.1:0-11620 GCA_001685095.1 Ellobius talpinus | reverse complement strand
TATTCATTAACCAATAAAAGCAACACATAGACAGAAGGGCCTCCCACACCATCTGAGTGTGATCCTTGAAATCTACTTGGTGGAAGGAGAGTGGATTACTCATGGGTCTCTAGAGCAGCAGTTCTCAATCTGTGGGCCATGATCCTTTTGAGGGTTGAATATCAGATATCATGCACATCAGATATTTATGTTATGATTCATAACAGTAGCAAAATTACAGTTATGAAGTAGTAACAAAATAATTTTAAGGTGGCAAGGAGTTCACCACCACATGAAGGACTGCATTAAAGGGTCAAACATTCAGAAGACTGGAAACCACTAACCTAGAGGAATAGAACTGATAGGCTGAGTCTACATATGTAAAAAGGGGATTTATTAGAGTTGCATTTATAGGCTGTGGTCCTCATAGTTCAACAATGACTATCTTCCAACAGAAAGGTCCAAAAATCCAGTAGTTGTTCAGTCCAGGAGACTGAATGTCTCAGCAGATCTTAAGATTTTGTGGGAATCCTGAAGAAATAAATTCTAAAACCATCAAAGAAATGCCTTGGTAGGATAGATGAACTTATAAGTTTTTTAGGCATAAAGCAAAAGCCTTCTTCCATGTCCTTTTATGTAGGCTGCTGCCAGAATGTGTGGTCCAGGTTTCAGTGGGTCTTAAGACTTCAAATGATCCATATTTAGATAGGGTCTTCCCACCTCAAATGAGCCAATCAAAAATAAGACCTTACAGCTGTGCCCAGATGTTTGAATTTCAGTTGATTCCAGAAGTGCTCAAACTGACAACTAAGACTAGTCATCACAGAGAGAATCAACTCCAACAGGTTGTTCTCTGATCTACATACCATACCTGCTAAGACATACACCTGCTCTTACCCCCATACAAACACACAAAATGACTAAGTAAAAAATTTTAAAGTATATGTTGTTTTTAAATAGAAAAGAAAGGAATTTGGATATTCTCATGATAACCCTACCCACCTTGAATAGTCTTGAATAGTATAGCAAATAGTTTCTTCTTTGCCCAAGATTCAGATTCTGTTGCTTCTCGGTAAAATTGTAACTGATCATACCATTTCCTCCAGTGTTTTGGTACGAATGACAGCATCATCCAGAAGATCTTCGTGCTAAACTATCAATGTATCATTCATATTGTATTCAACCACAGCACACAGCACAAGTATCATTCATTGTTTTGAACACTGATGATGTCTTTATGAAAACTTTGTAAGCAATAAAAAGGTATAGAGTTTATTGGAAAGGCTGAGTACATGACTTGGTGAGTAAAGGTACCTGCTATTAAGCCTGATGACCTGAATTCTATCTTCAGAACCCATATTGTGGAAGGAGGAACCAATTCTCATAAATAGTTCTCTGACCATACACATGATACACATGCATGCACACCCATACACACACACACGTCAAATAGTTTTTAATTAGAAAACAGAATATAATAATAATACAATTTTAGGTATATCTTCTTTTGAAATTTGTATGATTTATCTTTATTGGGAAGATTTTTGAGTACATATTTGAATTCACACTAGGTTGTTTAGTCAAAATAGAGATGTTTAATGATCTTCCCCTTCTTAGGGTTTCTATTGCTGTGAAGAGACACCATGGCATAGCAGCTCTTATGAAGGAAATATTTAACTGGGGCTGGCTTACAGTTCAGAGCTTTAGTTTATTACTGTCAAGGTGCCAGGCATGCATGGCAGCATGCAGGCAGATATGGTCCTAGAGAGGTAACTGAGCATTCTACATCTTGATTGGCAGGCAGCAGGAAGAGAGAGTGAGCCACTGGGACTGGCTTGAGCATCTAGCACCTCAAAGTCCCAGTGACTCACTTTCTACACTAAGGCCATACCTACTCCAACAAGACCACACATCCTAACCCTTTCAAATAACACCACCCCTCTGAGCCTATGGGGATCATTTCCATTCACACTGCCACACCCCTCAAATCAGCAAGTCAGCCAGCAAATATTTTTTTTCATTTGCAATGCGGAAGAAACAAACATTTTCCTCTGAACATACACCCAAAGTTCTACTTAATTAACTCATAGAATCTTGTAGCATTCTCTTAAAAAAAAAATCCTGCCAGCCCTCTGCAAACCTCCTAAATACTTCAGTTTGTCACTTGGTATTTTGGGATACAGTGCTGGAAGCTAATAACTTGCCTGAGGTAAACCTTAGAGAAACAGATCTTGGGCTAATGTTTCCTGTAGTTTCCCCCCCCCAAACATTTATTCAGAATTGGAGATTCTTAGCTGTCACTTCAGAGGGGGCAGAGACCTTTTCCCCAGATGTCAATCCTTTTTAGAAGGAGAACAAGAGAGGGGATGGAGTAGTGCTCACTTTATCTCCCGTTTTCCTCTTTGGGCCTTCCTTTACAGGAATGCTGTGTTGCTGAGCTGCTGATCAAACAGCAGCAAAACCAACTGCACGAAACCGATGCCTCATGCCGCTAACCTGGGCTCCTTATTGCTTTTCATTCAGCCTCTCTTGTCTCACTTTTAGATGTGAAAATAACACCCGTGTTTGCCAACCTTGAAGTGGCGGGAAGACTCGGGTAAGGTAATTGTGTGTGTGACAGTACAATGTGAACCTGTGAGGCCACCCTTGCCTGGAGCAGTTTGACGATTCCCCAGAAAGCAGCCTTTTACGTGCTGTAATAGTCACCCTGGTCAAGAATGAAAGTAACAGAGCTGGAGAGATGGCTTAGCAGTTAAGAACACTGTCTGCTCATCCAGAGGACTCAGGTTCAATTCCCAGAACCCGCATGGCAGCTCACAACCACCTGTAACTCCAGTTCCAGGGGATCTGACACCCTCACACATGCATACATGCAGGCAAAACACCAATGCACATAAAATAAACAAATTACTAGAAATAAAAAGATAAGAGCAGCGTACTTTCAATGAAAGAGACAGTACTTAGCCACCTATGCAAAGGTTTGGAAACCTTGCCAATGAGACTGGGTGGAAACGGGGGGCTTGATGACAGTAGCTAAGATAAAAGTAACTGTTTCCTTAAAACATTTCTTTAAAACACTAAATAATATGCTGTTTAGTCTTTAAACATTTTTCACCTCTTTCTCACCTATGTTATTCTTTAAGGATCACTATGAATGCTTTATAACATGACTATAACAGAAAAAAGGAAAAAAATAAGAAAACTAACTAAAGGGCCCAAATAGAAGAATTGTAGAGATAATTTTATGATGTTGACACATTGGAAATTGTCATAAATTATGTCTTTACAATTTACAGCGAGCTAGGAAAAATGGCTCTGTTGTACTCTGTTGATCATAAACACATATGCAGGTGTATGTATTGTGTGTGTAAGACCCAATATTTACGTGCATCATAAAATAACCTCCTGTGAACTCTGGACATCTAAAAATATAACCAGAAGTTGTTTCCTTTTTTGTGCTTTTAAAAAATACTTTTCTGGAGTAAGTGTCTCGGGTCTTTTGTTATCAGAACTTTTAGGACTGGTCATTGGGATAACGATATATAATCAGGGTAAGATAATATGCCTGCATGTCTTAATCCATGGCTTACTTAAGAAAAGCAATGACAGTTCAAGGGCTCTGCATTGGGACACTTCCAATAACTGGCTGCCTACAGTTGGCTCTACCCTGATGTCTATGGCACACATGATGGTCTTCGCGTCTTGTTCTCGTGGAAGTCTTTCAGAGTGCGTCTGGAAGAGTTCCTAGTGGTCCCATCTTTGCATCTAATTTACATGGCGGAGGACATGATCTCCCAGCAAGAGACTCTGAAGTCTTTAGCTTTTCTTCTTCCCCTTGGAAGACGTTTACCTCAGAGACATGGGTGTGTTTCAAAGATAAGGCTGCTGTGGTTCACTCCCTTGACGAGAGTTGCTCAGTCGCATCTTTTATTTCCACTGCATTGTTCCTCAAGGGAGCAGCCTCTCTGTTGGCTACAGCTGACATGACATTCTAGGTAAAGGAAAAGACAGAAAAAGAAAAGTGGCCCGGAGAACGACTTTTCTCCAGCTGTGACATATGTAAACTAAGACTGCAGGGTAAATGTTTCAGTGTTCATTGTTTCAGTCACAGTTTCACCACGTTCAGTCCTAAGGATTTTACCATTCTGCTTCAAGTTTAAAGCAAATCAGAAACGTGTTATCCTGTCTTCCAAAAATATAAAGATCACATTTAAATTGTTTTTATGCCCCATTTCATAGAAAAGACACATTATAAAAAACAGTAGCAAGCTCATCACCCCCAAAATCTTTAAAAGCTATCTCCTGCCTATAACAGGTTTCAATAGTGAAATAAGTTTATGAAATCTATTAAGAATCGCAATTTCGTGGGAGTGCTCCTAGGCAGCTTTACAAAGATGATCATACTAGGAATTGTACAGTTGCAGTTGTACTGCCTGTGTGTGTGTGCACGTGCACATGCCTGAGTGTGTGTACATGTGTGAGTATGTGTGCACGTATGTGCTCCGAGACAGAGTCATGCTGTGTAGTTCAGGCTTCGCCTTTACCTTCTTTCTGCAGCAGTTTCTGTGGGCGTCCTAGGGCTCCGACATCTCCACAGCACTGTTGGGCAACTAAAGAAACAACAATGCTGAGAGGGAAGCTGAATATCTTAATCCAGCTTCCTTAGAGCTTAAACTTTAGCTCTAAGGAAGTGTGTTAAAAAGAGAGATCAGTTTAGGTTGCAACAACCAAGCTGAGGTGCCCAGCAGTGGAATAGCACATTTGAGTTTGGAGTGGATATACACATACCATTAGAAATGAGGCTCATGAGAGAAAGATCCCAGGAAAGCAGAGTAAGTTGTATGAGAAGTGAGAACAAGAGAAAATAGAAGAAAAACGGGCTCCTCACCCAGGAACCCATCTAATAAATAAATAAAGTAGGAGAGGTAAAAAATAGTTGGATTCTGATGTATCTAATGATGACTGAACTAAATACTCAACAGAGGGTGTGATAGGTAGAGAGAAATTATGTTCGTTTTATGAGTGAACCGAAAACATAACAAAAAGCCCGTCATGCACCACTGCACTCAATTTTGTTCCAAATGTTTAGAGGAGGGGTGCAGTGAGCTGTGAACCAATGCTTGAAACTTCGGACCTAAAGATAGAAAATATGCTCTGAATATCACCTAGGTCATTAAAAGTGAGACACCCACTCGCAAAATGTGTTCATAGTGCACAGCTGCATGATAAAAGCCAGCAGTGATACAGAACATACAGAATGATTCTGTCTGGGAAATAACTGTAAACACACTCAATTATAGGGATGCAAACAAATTAATTCTAGAGCACCCTAAGAGGAGCAGCTATTATATCTATACATATATGTTTGGTTTTTTTACAGGCATGTTTTATATTGTACCAGCAAATTTTATTAGTTCAACGGCATGATTTTCTCGCATTTCCCTGCTAGGATTAGTCGTAAAGTATTCATTTTCGCAAGTCTTAAACAATGGTGTATTATATAGCCAACACATCTTAGATTTAATGAAATCTAATTTTATATAGTTAAAAAGCAAACTTTAGGAAATCCACATAACTCCAAATTGTTAGCAACCATTGTGCAGAGAAAACACCCAGACAGTTGGGATCCTTAGAGACAATTTACTCATGAACAGTTTCTAACTGAAGACGCCCTTAACTGTTGGCTAACTGTGCCTACCTACACCCAAATTCTCTCTGTTCAATTATTGTACTTTTCACTTTAACAGCTGAGGTCTCAAGCATCAGAAAAAAAAATCTTGGACAGGGAGATGGCTCGGCAGATAAAAGTGCTCACCTGGAAGCCAGATGCCTTGCATTTGGTTCCTGGAACCCGTGTAAAATCCTTCTTTGTGGTGGCATGCAAAGGGAATCCCAGCAATTGTACAGAAAGATTGGAGGCAGCGGTAAGAAAGTGTGTCAGAGGCGTGCACACACATACCCCCACACGAGTACATACACATACACCAGTGTTTTAAAAATAAAACCTTGAAGTTAGTTCTACACAATTTCAAAAGCATAAACTGGAACACTTACAAATTAATATTTCTAACAACGTCTCAACCCAAATTATTGATGACTAAATTCTCATGACAAAACATTGCTCCAAAAATCAAGAAAACTCCTTTATTGCAGGTTGCACATCAGAGGCATGCTGTTCTCCATATGGCTAACTGTTTCACAGATCTGGAAGGTTCCATTCAGTGCCAGATGAAGCATCTAGAAGGTCTAGAGTCTATAATATCATTAGGTGATATTATGAATAATTCCTGAGAAATTCTTAATGAATAATCTCTTTCTCCCATATATTTGCGATTATAGCCAACACCCTGAAGAAATTTGTAATAAAGTCTGTTACATTTCCTTCTCTTCATGAGTAAAGACAATAGGTATATCACTCATGTCAGGGCATGGAGAGCAAACTTGCCTCCAAGCTTAACAACAGCCAATGCTAACATACAAAACACTCAGATCTGGCGATGTGATGTATTTTTTTTATTCTATAGACCATGAAATTATAGAATCTCCCATAGCTCTAACAGATCATCTCTCCTCTTAAATCATTATAATCACCAGACCCATCTCATGCCTCAATCTCTAAATGATAATGGAAGCAGAATCACCGTATAATCAAGGAAGCTCTCAAGATTCATTTGCAGAAAAATATGATGCTCACCCTCACTAAGTAGAATTCTTCATTAATTAACAGTGTCATTGATGGCAGTATGTTACCCACCACCAAGTTTCTGAAAATCTTACTTTATGGCACCATAAAAATCAGAATCTGTGGAAAGTACCCTCTGAATAAATAGTCATATTATAGTCAAATAGGAACAATGGTCTGAAGAGACTATTTTTTAAAAAAAAATTTCCTTTTTTTTAAAATGACTCATAGTCCTGGGAAGTGAGGGCACGAACTGAATTTTATTCCGCCAGCCTTCCAACTTGACGGGAAGAACTTTTGAGAGGAACTTGTGTAGTAGGTGCCTTAAGAAGTATGATAGATAAACATTATCCCTGTTTTCTTGCATTCCTCAGATGGACTCCACAGTGCAGACTATCTGATCAACTCATTGCCCAGACAGAGCTTTGATGTCATCTAAATGATTTCATATATTTTTGTGTATCTCCGTTGACTTACACAGCAAGGATGAGACTCAAATTGGCAGAAGAGAGTGCATACAAAGACACTCATACCTAAAGCAGAAGTCCTGTGATCAATCTTTTTACCCTGTCACATAGTCTGCCCTTTGTAGGCACAATTCTCAATCATTTGTACAATTCTGATTGTAACGCATATGCAAGCATGCACCTGCACACGCGTGGACACACACACACATTTCTTTCCGTAACTTCTGGTCACATTCATAGCAATAGTAGTGTCTTTCAAAGTCAGTGTATAGGAAATCGATTCCTTCACTGGGATGTGTTTACATGCTCTTCTATATGACTAATCCAGCTCCCCACAAATATTCACCCAAGTTCTTTCTAATAATGTACAAACCACATTGGTACTTTGCACACACATTTTTTCCCTATTTCACCTACACCCACATGCCTTCTTATTTATAAGCATGTATATTTTGTCCTGTATGACAAAGCTTCCTCCTGGCTGCTCAGGAACAGTATCATTTATGGTGGAAAAATTTTGACTTTGGCATCAAATGCCTTTGTGTCTTTGTTCTGAATTTGATACTTAACCCATATAATCAATGCTTCTTCAGTCATGACATCCCAAGTTCCTTGCTGTGGGAGGCAGAATGGGATGTGTAGAACAGGTTTAATGCAGTACCTGGCATGCAGAAACACAACACTGAGAGGTTAGCATGGTTGATGCGACTTCCCCCTCAAAAGGGCTAGTGAGCCTACCTGATGAAGCCTTTGTGAGCCAGAACTCAGCAGACAACAATTCCTTAATCAAAAAGAAAACTCCCTGCCTTCCAGCCAACAGTATAAAGGGATAATATACAATCAGATGGGCCCAGATGAGAGTGCCCTGTGCTAAGCTGAGAACAAAATGGTTTTTTATTATAAAGGAGTATATTTTATATGTTCTCAGCTATATTGATTTGCTTTTATCTTCATTTATAGTCCAGAAAATGATAGTCATTGAAGATTTGAATTCCTGCCTGCTCACCATCAAAGCTACTGTTTTTAATTAAATTGTTACTTACCTGATCTCTAAGGTGACAGTCTTCAAAGGGAAAAATACCTTGTAGGGAAAAAAATGTGAAAAGTATGTCAGATGATTATTGAACAGTTTTATGAGCTGGTTCACCTAACACAATTCGTTCACTTGTCACACAGTAAACAGTATCTCCTTCTATTAAAGAAAGCATTACCTTTATAGTTGCATTTACTCTTTGATATGCATTTACAAACAGTAAGTTATGTGGCAAGACTCATTCTGCATCCCAAAACCCAAGCCAAAGGCTACAGATTAGAATCTGTAAATGCCAGCACACCTGGGGGGTGTTCCTTATTGTAATGGGTCACCCTGTGCATATTGGAAGTTAAAGAGTTCCCTTTGTGCCAGATGGGATGACATTGTCTCTAGACACTTCCAAATATTCTCCTGAGGGTCAAAGCTATCTGTTCAAACTCTAGCTTGCATGTATGTAAAGGACTACATTTTCCTACCCCAGTCTGATGTAACTTTACACACAGAGACGTCATCACATCCAGCCCATGACCATTTCTTGACTCAAATGGTAGTTAGGTTTTATAGTCATTTCTTTATTCGTGGGTCAAATTCGGGCTGAACTTGCCCGAAGAAAGCTCATATGGTAGGCAATCTATCCAAAGCCAATGGGCATCTGTGAAGTAAGAAAAAAGGAAGTTTCCTAATTCACAGTTTAGGTTGTGAGATGATTTACCTACACGTGTTTTAAATATATGCATGACAATTTGGCTGTGGAGCATCCCCAACTGAACATCTGTGCAAAAACGAAGAAACAAATTCAATAATTCAGCACATAGAAGCCACTTTGTTGGGATAAATTTTCTTGACCATATGCTGGCAAGCATTGACTGGTGCCTGCCTGCTGCCATTGTTTAGACAGCTTTAGATTTAAGGCCATTTTGTGGCCCCTGCAATGCCATACTTGGATTTAAATCCTTGAAAGTGTGTCATTTCACTTCCTCGGTTGGAGTTCAGTCTTCAGAACCCCTCACTTTTGTTACAGGCCATAGTTAATACCTTTTTCTTATTATGAGCTGACGAGCAGAATGTGACCAAGACAGGGTAACAAAAGCCTAGAAAAACCAACTCTTCCTGTAAATTGTGACAGAGGAGAACTGTATTCTTCATTGCTGGAGAGCTGGACAGGTCCCTGGTGGTATTTCAGTCAACAGTTGGAAAAGTCAGATAATTGCATACCGAGGGCACAAAATCCTAAGTCCACATACTCAGTAAGAGCTGCTGCCTGGAAATTGTACAGGAAGTAAGCTAAGAAGCACCACCTACCATCTTTCCTGCATCATTGCATTAGTGAATGATGCTAATCAGTAAACGAAGACTCACGAGGTCCCATTTCACTCGTGTTCATGCCGCAGTGCTCTTTCAATGGACCACTTCTTATACGCAGTGAAACAGACACGGCCACGAATATACTTCCTCTTTTCCTTTGTTTTCTAAGATCTGTCTAGTGGTCTATCTAGACTTTTGACATTTTGTTATAGCAACTTGAAGGAGCAAAGAGTTGTGGTTATAGAAATGTCGACTTTATTCTACAATTCTTTACTGTACTCAGGCAGGCAAAGGTGATGAGAATAGGAATTAGGAGAATAGGAATTAGGAGGTAGCCTGGTAGGGAAAGGATGCCAAAGCAACTATTCTGAGAATGTCCCCACTGGAGGGCTGGAAGGCCAAGGTAGTTCAGGTTCCTGCTTCTTTCCAATCTAAATGAACACCTCTGCCTGGAGGCTGAATGTGCCTATGTGACCCAGAGAGGAGACACCTCATTGTTGGGCCAATTGGACTGACAAGGTTACGTTTCCCACACCTTATCCCAGGTCCCACCTCAATCCCCGATCTATGATAAAGCTGTCTCTAAAACTCACCCTCCATGATCTGTGAATTTTATTCTTCAATTTACAAGACAAGAACCAGAAAGTCACTGGTTCACAGTGGCTTTGGTGGTCATTGAGTTACAAGACCCTAGCTGCCTGAGGAAGGGTGTATCGTTCTCAAGACACTCCCAAATTCCTCTATCAAAATCATAAACAAGGATTCCTTGCTTTATTGTATGTGTGATATATGCCAATAGCTATGCAAAGAACTTTATATGCATTATATTTTTCAATTCTTATGACAGCCAGAAGAAAGTATAGGAAAGGTATTTAACAACACTCACCATAAAATAAAACAAAAACCATAAGTCAATATCCTTGTCTGACAGGAAGACTAAAATAAAAAAAAAGAGAGAGACAATAATCACTGCTGATAATAGTAGGAAATGCCCAGGGCACACCCATGGGTTGTTTGTGGCAGTAAAAACAGACAGAACTGTTGACAGATGTGCTAAATGTTAATATGCACAGATTCTATGACTCATGAGGTTCTTTTGTTAAGAATGGACCCAACAGAAATATTCCATGGATTTTTAAAAGCATTCATACCTATGGCATAATATATTTAATTTTTAAAACTTCCAACTAAGAAAGCTAGCAAAAAAATCTAAAAATAACAGAACAGACAATAAGCTATGGTATATTAACAAAAGAGTACTATATAACATTAAATGGGTATGGACAAACTCTATTTGGCCTTCCAAAACATAATGACAGAGAAGCTAAACAGATGAATCCAGGTAGCATGATTTTTGTATGTACATAGAGGGATCTATGAAGCTAGAGGTCACAAGAGTGGTAAATGTTGGTGAGATGGTGTTGTTGGACTGGGTGTTGTGTCTGTTCCCTTTATAAAAGTAATCTCCTCCTTAACCTTTGATTTATGAATATGTAGTTTCTGTAAGTATAATATTCAATAAAAAATCCTGAATATCAAAGATATTTTCAGGTATTAGGGACTACGGTGCTTTTTTGAGTCATAGTTGAAAATACAGAAAGTTGAAGTTAAAAAACCTGGCTAAGATTAAATGAAGAAATTAAATATTAATAGATTTAAAATAAACTCCTGACTACCAGTAGCCACTGTGGACATGAGAAGAGTTTAATTTTCTTCCTGATTAGCCACAATAAAAGTCACAGACGGAAGTAAGAAGGCTCACTAGGAACCTCCCACATGGTGGGCTGTGTGTTTTCCTAGCTCGTGAGAACCAGAAAAAAACCTGATTGGACACAAGTGCTGGGTAACAGTCTTTACCCTGCAGGAAGTTCCTTAAACAGGAAATCAAGCAACTTGAAACAACTTCAGGAAGTCCCTGAAACTGATCTTCCGCCCAGAGTAAACAATAAAATCTCAGAGTCCCTCTCAGAGGAAGTGAAGTCCAGCTGCAAAGAAGAGTCTGAGATGAAACCAGCTGCTTGGAGGAAGCAGAAACCCATGCACGTGCCTGAAAGAGGTTTAGATTAATGGAGTCTCTTAGAAAGGATGCTCTTCTTTTTATAATATTTATTTATTTATTATGCATACAATATTCTGTCTGTGTGTATGTCTGCA
>LOJH01015854.1:18584-32839 GCA_001685095.1 Ellobius talpinus | reverse complement strand
TCTTCTGAAGCAATTTGGTATCACGAGCTTCAGTAGCGGAAGAGAATCTAAATAAAACGCAGGGAGTGAACATGATTAGCTCACTCGAAGCAACAGCCAGGAGACTCATGAACATGACACACAGATCCTGAGTTCCCAGCTTGTTGCACAAACCAGTGAAGCACCACACTTATGCCTGCTATAATTTAGGTGACACTAAAGGTGAACCATTCCTGAGATTCTGGTGCTGACCCTCCCATCACGTTCTGTGCCCACCAGTCCGGTTGAAGCTGTGTCCCAGATGGACTCCTAGCCAGGAATTTCCAGGGAGTAGCTGCACAAGAGGAGAGTCTTCTCTCCTTTATCCTTGCTGTCCGCTTACTCTTGAATTCCTCCCAGCAAAACCAGTTGTTGGCCATTTTCCAATTGTTGGCCATTTTCTTAATTTGTGTAGTTTTTGTTGAAGTTGTTTAATCCAATGAAAAGGAAACTGAGCTAAGGAAACACACCTTTTAATGTCTTGGGGGTAGCAATATACATTAAAGAAAGGATTATTAAAACAACTTGGAAAGGATAAAATTTGATAATCTGTATTCCTAAGGCTTAATATTGACAACTTTTAAACTATTAATCTCTGTTATCTTTATCTTTAAAAGTGCATTAGAATAGTAGTGGGGGAGAGGTGGAAGGTAAGTGCCTATTGCTGAAGATAATGTGCATTTCAGAAATAGACCCAGAGACCCCTGAGCTGGAACAGACGTGAATGCCCCCTCCAGAAGGACCAGCTCTCATGGTACCAGAAGATACCATGCAGACTCCCAAAGGAGGGAGGCTACCTACCCAGCTGTGAGTGCTTATGAGCGACCTCAATGACCAGCAAGGCATACTAGCCCTGAGGGTGCAATAGTGGCATGCTTACCTTGGCAGTCACCAACAACACTCTAACTGGACTCAACAGAAGAGAAGCCCTGCCTGGCACTGGAACCTTACTACTCAGTGCTAGTGAAGTCATGGTTGTCAGAGGAGAATCCACAGCCACTTTCCTAAACCAGCATAATCCCTGATTACAATCTCTAAACATGTGTCCTCATTCACACAGGCCAGTGTAGTCTACACTCCTCAAGTGAAACTTCTATTCACAACAGGTGGAGGCTACTACAGAAGACCACGCCAATCAAAACACACAATTGCAGAGCTCAGTCCCAGTGGTTGTATTTATAAAATACTCCTGCACCTAAGGCTTGGGCAACATTGTAGAAAATGGAGCCAAAATATGGTAAGAGCCAGAGGATAAGGGAGTTTGTTGTGAGATTGTGTCTCCTAGTAGTGTCAGTAGCTGCACCCATAAAGTCTCATGTTTTGTGTTGTGTGTGGTGCAAGCAGGTGAGTGTACAGGTGTGTATACACATGTGGTGACCAGAGCAGAATGTAGATGTCCTTTCTCTACGTTGGTTCCTTGAGACAGTGTCTCTCACTGAACTAGCCTCTAAGATCTCAGCTGGTCTCTCCCTCTACCCAACTCCCAGTGCTGCGGCCATGCCCCTTTTTATATAACTGTCAAGGGTTCACACTCAGGTTCTCATGCCTACAAGCAAGAGATCTTATCCACTGAAACATCTCCCTAGCCCTCAGTTCCTTAGTTAATCATTGTTTGTTTGTTTGTTTGGACAAGGTTTCTCTTTGTAGCCTTAGCTGTCCTGGATCTTGCTCTGTAGGCCAGGCTGTCCTCGAACTCATAGAGATCCACCTGCCTCTGCCTCCCAAGTGCTGAGATTTAAGGTGTACGTTGCTGCCACCACCACCGGCTTAGTTAACTGTTGTTAAGTGAACAGGTCAGGGGTGTTTAGTATATCTCACAGTGGCTGCATGATGCTCCCAAAAGGAAACCACATCCCCACCCAATGTTTGATCTCTCCTCACTCTTTGCCCCAAACTCTGACAACCACTAATCTGTATTCTGTCCCTGTAAATTACTTAGACTCTGCATTTTGTATAACAGAATCATATACTATATAAGCTCCTATGTGGCTTCTTTCCCTAAACGTACTGTTGGCTTATTAATCATTTTCTTGTGTGTAGAATGCTGAGTAGGGTGTTGTCGTTATCATCATCATCATAATTATTATTATTGTTGTAAAATGCAAGCTGTAGTCATAGTGCCAGGGATGCTAAGGTGGTGCAGGAGAATTGTCTATATTCTGTCAATCATGTTTTAAATAAATGCTGATTGGCCATTAGCCAGGCAGGAAGTAAAGGCCGGAAAACCAGACAGGAAGTAGAGGTGGGGCAATGAGAATAGGAATATTCTGGGAAGAAGGATGCTCTTTCCCCAGTCCTGCCCAGATCACGGAAGAAGCAAGATGTGACCTACCCTNCTGTCAATCATGTTTTAAATAAATGCTGATTGGCCATTAGCCAGGCAGGAAGTAAAGGCCGGAAAACCAGACAGGAAGTAGAGGTGGGGCAATGAGAATAGGAATATTCTGGGAAGAAGGATGCTCTTTCCCCAGTCCTGCCCAGATCACGGAAGAAGCAAGATGTGACCTACCCTGCTGAAAAAGGTACCGAGCCATGTGGCTAACATAGATAAGAATAATGGGCTAATATAAGCTATAAGAGTTAACAAGAAGCCTGAGCTAATGGGCTAATCAGTTTATAACTTATGGAGACCTCTGTGTGATTTTTCTCTGGGACTAAACGCCTGGGGGACCGGGAGGGACAGAAACCCCAACAAGCCAGCCTCACATGTTACACTGAGGCAGGAAGATAAGTTCAAGGTCAGTCTGTGCCACAAAGCAGATTCTCACTCAAAAAAGTAAGAAACATATAATGTAAAGTTTACCAACCTTATGTTTAATTTTTAATTATTATTAAATATATGCATCATTGTTTGAGACAAATCTCTAGACTTTCTTCATCCTGAAAATCTGAAATCCAGCGTCAGCTTCTACATCAGCATGTATCAATCATTATGAAGTTAGTTGTGTACATGTGTGTGTGTGCATGTATGTGGTTATAATCTCAAAAGAGTGAGAACTTGGGTTCTTGCTCAGAAAGGGGTGCCAGCTGCTCGTTGGAGAATGGCTGCCTTGCGCACTGACCCGGCGCTTTCCCCCCCAGACTACTCCTCTGGTTGACTCCAGCCAACTCCTTCTTCAGTTATATTTCTCCTTTGCTCACTTGCTCCGGCCTCCCTGCTGTTCCATGAAGCTCCTGTAATGGCCAGCATCTACATTGTGTGTGTGTGTGTGTGAGTGAGTGAGTGAATTTAGCTTTTGACTCATATGATTGTGGCTTTCAAGAAAGCAAAACAAAGTATATGACCTGGAATAGTGTCATTTACTCTCTTCCATGCAGTAAAAATTGATTGCCTCATAACTGTCTCTTTAAAGGTCCTTTTGTATTCCTCTCCTCATTAAGAGGATTGGCAGCTCTAAGCTAGTGTTATTTGTAAGCCATACTGATGAGTGTCCTATTCATGGTATAATTAGCTGACTCATAAATTTACTTATCAATCATTTGCCTCCAGGTGTTAAAGGTAATATATGGTGTCATTTCTAAGAGTAAAAACAGGGAAGCAGCGTTAATACGCATTGATCTGCGGTCATGCTATTTCCAAAATTTACTATGTTTATCCTTGCCTACTCCCAGAACAGAAACAGATCAGTGGTATAAGTGGGATTTTTAGGAAGTTGATCTGAATATTCAAAAAAACTAACTTGCTTGCCAGTAATCATGTGAGGTGATCACTTACTCATCTAGCCAGTATTTATGAAGCACTGTATGCATCAAGGATTGGTCAGCAAGTGTAGGGGCAAACAAAGCTTATTGTACAGACCTTTAAGGAATGTATAACCTAATAGAAGCCCAGCAAGAATACAACGAAGTGCAATAAAATGTGATAATATCCAAATGGACAGTCTAGGGGCTAGTGAAGATGAGAGGGGGTCAGACACACAGGATGAAGTAAAGGTAAAAAGCCACGAGGCAAAACATAGATTAACATAAATGGGTTAATAAGAATTACTGGGGCAAGCCTGGGCTAAGACCGAGCTTTCACAATTAATAAGAAGCCTGTATCGCTATTTGTCAGCTGGCTGCCCAAAGAAAAATCTGACTACACAACGTTAATATGGGTAATAATAAATAATAATGACAGGTACTAGCATGTGTGATAGCCTGTTCTGGCTGACTCTTCTGTAATTAGTAATGAGAAATATGATGTCAACACAGAGTAGATTCTATGTTTGTGTGCTCCAAAACATACTATGTGCCTTAAATATACACACTGTATTGATTATATCTCAATAAAGCTGAATAAAAAGCAAATAAAACAATGAGTTAAAGTAAGGAAGAGTGAGGAGTGGAGAGACAGCGCTCAAGGACCCTAGCTGCTTGCTCATCAGAGGACCCAGACTTGATTCCCTGCACCCACACTGTGTGTAATGCCAGTTCCAGAGAATCCGGTGTCCTCTTCCGGAGTCCTCTGGCACAGACACATATTCAGGCAAAATGCCCCTATGCATCAAAATAAATAAATAAGCAAAAATTTTAAGAACTCAGGAAGTATGGGGCAATTCAGTACTAGAGAAACAGAAGATGAGAAGCTGCCTGGAAAGTGGCTTTGGGGAAGACTGATTTTGAACGTGTTATAGTGGCTTGATTAACAGAGGCTGCATAGATGAAGTTCTGGAGCATAGGTTATTCTGAACTGACACTCAGTAATAGACATAACCACTGAAGTCAACGTTTTTCAGTCATGGAAAGCATTGCAGAGGGAGATGAGAACAGGCAAGAACAGAACGTCAGGAATGCCCTTCAAAAGGCGTCAGCAAGGCCGGTATTGTCAGGAAATTCTTAGGAAAGAGAGAGAGATCTGTTATGTCTTCCAAGTCCAGGGAGTTGTTTGTTTTCTCAGTCAGGGTCTCACGATACTGTGCTGGCTGACCTGGAACTCACTCTGTAGACCAGACCTCAAGCTCACGGAGGTCTGCCTCTGCCTCCCGAGTACCAGGTTCAAAGGTGGGTGCCACCACACCCCTGGTCAAGGAGACATTTTTAAAACTTAGATTCCTTACAAACCTAGAGTAGCAGTAAACAGATTTCCATCTGAGATTCCCAGCATGAGAGAGAAAGAGAGAGAATATAAATATGATGTGAATGAATTGCCATTGATTGGAAGTCGCCGAAAGTGGTGAACAAAAGGGCAGAATTTCATTAAGCAGGTTAGACCATAGAGAACCAACAGACACCTCCTCGAACCTTTTGATTTTAGCTGCCTTTACACGGTAGAATATTACTGAGAAATTACCCTGGAATTTCTAAAGAAATTTCTTCCAGGAAGTTAATAGGAATAATTTCCCAGCCTACCATTTAATAAACTCCTGATAGAATCTTAGGCATTTGAAACAGCAGGAAAGCCTTGTATTTGAATATGGTATTGGATGGTAAACCTAGTTACATATTAGAATCGTGTGTGTGTGTGTGTGTGTGTGTGTGTGTGTGTGTGTGTTACTAGGGATTGAACTCAAGGCCTTCCACACGCTAGACAAGTACTTCTTATTGAACTGTGTTCCCCACTCAACCTGTGAGAAAACATGATACCCAGTCCCTGATCTGAATCAATGTAATCAGAGGCTCATCCTGGCTGAGTCATCTACATTTCTAAGGGTTAAAATTCCTGGCCTCCTGAAACTGAAGTCACTTGGAAAACTTAGGAAAGTTTATCCCCCTTTAAGGGCTGCCCACTAAGCCTCCTTAGGTTTTTCCGTTGGTCTCAATCATGCCAGGCTCTGGTATCTTCCGCTTTGCCAAGTTCCACATATTTTGTCTCATTCCGTTAGTAGGAAATACTTCAGCCTGCTGATACACAGTTACTGCCCTCATTGTAGGTGAGCACGTAGCATCCAAGATAATTCTTAGAGATCTTTCCTTCCTGATATTCATGCCCTTGCATGGGCTTTCTCCATTTCGTACTAAGGTTGGTCTGTGTGACACAGAATTTGAGAGAAAGGAAAG
Organism: Ellobius talpinus; assembly: GCA_001685095.1. Lineage (NCBI taxonomy): Eukaryota > Metazoa > Chordata > Mammalia > Rodentia > Cricetidae > Ellobius > Ellobius talpinus. The sequence continues at coordinate 26,842 of LOJH01015854.1, read as the reverse complement.
TGTGTCACTTCTAAGACAGGATCAGATGAAGAATTGAGGCCTCCCAACAGCCATCAGCACCTTGCTACGTGAGCGTGCCACTGAAGTTGATCCTCTAGCCCCAGGTGGACCTTTAGATGACCGCTGTAGTTGATGACAACAACTTCCGGGGCCAGAACTGTTTAGCTAAGCTGTTCCTTATAGAACATAGGAAAGATAAATGAGTGTTTATTGTTGTAACCTACTAAGTTTGAGAGCAATAGTTTATTTACTAACATCGCAACTAGTGTATATAGGGTACCCCTTCAAATCCAAAGATTTCTCCAATATACTGTACATTGATTCATTTAGCAGGCTTGCATCATTCTCCTGCCTCTGGCCCAGAAATAAAACCTGAGCTCTTTGTCCTGGAACCACAGGGCCATTAAAATTTCCTATCCATTGTTGGCGGCCTTGGGTATTTTGTCTCTGGCTTGAGGAAACCCTTCTCTGTGCTTATGCTTATAAAGCTTTTCAGTCTTTTTAATAAACAGAAAATTTGGAGACTTACTGACTTTTTTCATGTTACAAACACTACTAAGATGGTAGACACAAGGCGACAGGATCTCCTTGAAGTCACAGAGATGTAGAAGGAAGGAAAATTATACTACTCTGTTAGAATTATTAATGTGTACTGAGCGCTTACTGTGGTCATTGGGCATAAAAGTTACTGGGTCTCATTTGAATTCTCTTAATAAAAGGTTACTCTTAATGAAGATACTACCATTAAATGTACATATTAAAAAAGAATGTGCATATATAAGAAAATATGTCTCAAGTCCAGTTAATCAATTTATTGGTATTTTCTCAGTCTTAGTTAATTATGTCAAACTCTGTCTCCCATAGGAAATATCTATGGGATTTATATCTAAAAAATGGGAATTATCTAAAAGATGGGAAGCAGGAACATCGGGTACTTTTTAAACTGTAAAAATCTCTACTCAGTAAAGCCAGCTTGGTAACCTGTCTAGGGCCTAACACACCCTAAAATACAGAGTAATTTTAAGAAAAAAAACCATATGGTAACAATGTCTCTCTGCCATTCCACCTGTTAGTATAGTGAAAACTTTTATAATTGGGTGTGGTAGTGAATTCCCTTAATCCCAGCAATGGGGAGGCAGAGGCAGGCAGATAATTGTGAGTTTGAGGCCAGCCTGGTTGGTGTACATAGCAGTTTTTAGTCCAGTCGGGGCTAAACAGAGGGACCCTGACTCAGATGTTTTTAATTTTCCCATTTATTCATCTGCAGGGACAGGTTTGGGTGCTGTCTGTGTGCAGAGCGTACAGCACAGATCTCTGAGTCAGTCCTCAGCTTCCACAGTGTGGGCCCCAGGGGTGGCGTTCAAGTCGTCAGACTTGGTGGCGAGCACCTTTGCTTGCTGGTTCGTCTCACCAGCTCTAAAACTGAGTGAGTGTGGGCTCCCACGTTCACAGCACAGAGGTTGACTTCGTAGGTCTCCCTCTAGTTCTCTCAGTTTTGAGGAAGGACCTCTCTTGCTAAATCCCCGCAGGGTTCATCATTTTGGCTGGACCGACCGGCTAGCTCCAGGGATCTTCTGGTCCCTGCCCCACTGAACACTTAGACTATACCACACTTGGCTTTCTTATGTCGATGCGGGAGATCTGAACTCAGGTCCTCGGGCTTGTCCAGTTACTACTTTACCCACGGAATCACATTTCTTGTGTTACAGGTTTTCAAATGCTTTCTAAGCCTGCTCCACCCTGCACAGGGTCTTGCTGTCCAGTCTAAAATGGCCTCAGACTAGCTCTGCAGCCAGAATAGTGCTTGTTGATAAAGTGAACTTGAGCAATTTGTAACTATGCTGGTTAGTTTTTGCCGGTGACACAAACCTAGACGTATCTGGGAAGAGAGACTCTAAGGTTAGGAATTGCTTCCATTAGATTATCCTGTAGGCAGTGTTTGGGTATTTTTTTCATTAATGACTGATGCGGGTGGGTCCATCCCACTGTGGGTAGCATCACCCCTAGGCTCATCCTGGGTGCTATGAGAAAGCAAGCTTATCTGGGTTAAGGGTACATGCCTCTAGTCCCAGCACTAGGGAGGCAGAGGCAGGTGGATCTCTGTGAGTTCAAAGCAAGCCTAGTCTACAAACCCGAGCCCTACCATGAGACTGGATCTCAAACAAACTGAAAGCAAGCTGGGAGAGTCATGGGAAAGCCAGTGAGCCAATTTCCTCCACAGCCCCAGCTTCAGTTCCTGCATCCAAGTTCCTGTCCTGAATTTCTTCCCTGACCTCCCTCAATGGTGTAAACTGGAAGATGAAATTAACCCTTTCCTCCTTAAGTAGTCTTGGGTCATTATCATACCAATGGAAAGCAAACTAAAACAACCTACATATAAGACCTATAAATATTTTAGGCTTTGCTAGTATAATACCAAATATGCCTAAAGCCATGAATTATGCTTTGAAGTTATAAATAATTGGTTTTTAGCGCTACAGTTCTTATAACTTAATATAACAGAAATATGTGTTGCCAGAAAAGCAAGCAAAAAATAGAAATATGTTTTAGTATTATAAAATAAATATTTTGACTAATAATAGTATGTTAAGTGACTCGAACCAAACTTTCTAAAAATAACTTAAAATGCTGGGAAACACGTAAAGACATAGTTTAAAAAGCATTGGGGAGAAGGGAAAAGCAACCCAGAAACCATTTGCTAAAGACATGCGCTGACCTCCAGCAAATCACAGCTTTCATTTTGACTACAAGGGCACAAAGCCCCTGGTCGTCACCACTGGGAGACTAGCAAGCAGCAAGCTGAGTCTCTAAGAGCTACAACACGGGACAAGGACAAACCAGTGCTCAGTACAACGGTTTTGCCAAGCATTAGTTACGTGGCTGAAGGTGACTTCAGGATTTAACTGAATGAAGGTGCTCCATCTCCAAACAGTGGTACCCTCAGGCCCTACTGAGATTTAAAAAAAAAAAGTAGAAACCCTTTCTGGAGGAAGTCAGTTTTGTGTTTGGCTTCACATGATGCCTTTCGGTAATTCCCCACAATGAATGGTGCCTGGAGATAACACATGTAACGCTGTGCAAACTGCAGAGTGGCCATACCTCCCTCCTTTGCCTTGTATGGCTTCTTATCCATCACTGTTGTGGCTGTGCTTCATCCCTCAGAGAGTGTCCTAAAATACCTGATGGAAGAATCACTTCTGTCTTCTAATCCAGAGTGGAGCCTGCCTTCCTTTGACGCCCCTCCCTTGGAATTACCTAACAGACAAATCCTTCTGTAGTAGTTTGAATGAAGATGTTCCCCATAGGCCCACAGGGGGTGGCACTATTAGGAGTGGGCCTTGTTGGAGTAGGTGTGGCTTTGTTGGAGTAGGTGTGGCCTTGTTGGAGTAGGTGTGGCTTTGTTGGAGTAGGTGTGGCCTTGTTGGAGTAGGTGTGGCTTTGTTGGAGTAGGTGTGGTCTTGTTGGAGTAGGTGTGGCTTTGTTGGAGTAGGTGTGGCTTTGTTGGAGTAGGTGCGGCCTTGTTGGAGTAGGTGTGGCTTTATTGGAGTAGGTGTGGCTTTATTGGAGTGGGTGTAGCCTTGGTGGAGTAGGTGTGGCCTTTTGGGAGGAAGTGTGTCACTGGGGGTGCTCTTGAGGTTTTAGAAAATNTGTTGGAGTAGGTGTGGCTTTGTTGGAGTAGGTGTGGCTTTGTTGGAGTAGGTGCGGCCTTGTTGGAGTAGGTGTGGCTTTATTGGAGTAGGTGTGGCTTTATTGGAGTGGGTGTAGCCTTGGTGGAGTAGGTGTGGCCTTTTGGGAGGAAGTGTGTCACTGGGGGTGCTCTTGAGGTTTTAGAAAATCAAGCCAGGCCCAGTGTCACTCTCTCTTCCTGCTGCCTGCTGATCTAGATGTAGAAGTCTTAGCTACCTCTCCATCATGGTGTCTGCCTGCATGCCTGCATGTCTACATGCTTCCCTCCATGACAATAATAGACTAAACCTGTGAACTGTAAGCCAGCCCCAATTCAATGTTTTTCTATATAAGAATCGCTATGGTCATGGTGTCTCTTTATAGCAATAAAACTCTAGGATGTCTATAGTGTATCCTTTCTAATATGACCTTTAGTGGAGATACCCACCATTCCCCCGTCAGTGTTCTGCTTGTTACGCAAACAAAAAACCCAACTTGCTCAAGTTGCTGCCTATTTCTGAAGTGGCTACCTGAAGGGCATTGGTGGTAAGTTACTGATAGGGGCAAGAGTTGCTAAAAAGTCATCTCCGCCTGAAATCATCATGTGTTCAGTGAACACCATTGGATTCTATTGTCACAGAAGAGAAGGAATGGGATAAACTGATCATCTTCTCCCTAATCTAAAAAGCAAGGAAAGCTAAGAGGCTTTTACGTGCCACTATATAAAACGAACGTGTGCTAAGAGGCAAGCACAAGCTTAGAGAATCAAAAAGCCATGTAATTAACTGGCAGTCAAAGAAGCCAGGCTGTAGGCACAAGCCTCTTCAGAAAAAGAGCAAGCTGTCCCAGGTGAGAACAGCATAGGCTCAACAAAGGCCTGCAGGTCGCTTACAAAAGAGAAATCAGGTGAATCAAAGCCAGCTTCAAAGAGCATGCTGTAGAATAAGACAGCCTTTGTACCGTCCACACCGACCAGAGCAAACAAAACGACTGTTGATGGCAAGAGTGGAGTGTTGCTAACTCTGAAGACTAGGTAAGGAAAGAGGGAGTGTCTGCTTCTTCCCAGGAAGGGAGAACTGTTAGTGCCAGCCCCACCGACGAGGCAGTATCTCACCTCTGAAGAAGAGGGGAAAGGGAACAATAGGTGGATGGGTTTATAGCTTTCCTCCACCCTTGCATTTGATGCACTCAAGGTTATTATTATTGTTTTTACAGCGCTCCCAGGGGCTGGGTGGAGAGATGGCTCTGCAATTATTGTCACTGGTCTTCCAAAGGACAGAGTTCAGTTCCCAGCACCCTCATCAGGTGACTCACAACTGCCTGTAACTCCAGTTCCAGAGATCCAATTTCCTCTTCCAGCTGCCGGCACCTGTACCAAGGACGCATAGCATAATACATATGTAATTAAAAATAAATCTTTAGAGAATGCTTAAAATGTGATGAGATTTTAAAAAAAATAAGAAAAAAAGGTATAGTTGCAGCTGAAGCTTCATGGGAGAGAGTGTTTGCTTGCATGCCCGAGGCTGTGGATTCAGTCTCTACCAGAAATTAAGTGATAGTTATATAAAAATAGACAATTGCACTGGTGTCAAGATTTCATGTTGAGAAGTTTTTTTTGTTGTCTTGGACCAGCCTTTTTTATATTTCTAGTTGTAATAGGTAAGTTTATTTGATTAAAAAATGATAAGAAACATTACTGGATTCATTACATAAGCAATAAAAAGTCATAAAGTTGTGACAGTAAATAGTATCTGGTCTCTCCCTCCTTCCCCTCCCTCTTCCCTCACCCTCTGTCCCCTTCTCTCCAGGGTCTCAACATGGCCCAGGCTGGCCTCAAACTTGCTATGAAATAGAGGATGACTAAGCATTAGGATTAGAGCTGTTTATCTTTAGGTCTGTTTCTTGAAAAGTAAGTATTATAAAATGATTATGTGACCTAACAAATTTACTTCTTGATTTGTGATTTTTGTAGACCAAAACGAGGCAGAAGTGATGAAAATGTGACAGGAGCAACAGACAAATAGGAAGAGACGAAAACGCGGCAGGAACAATGGACAAATAGAAAGAGATGGAAACGTGGCAGAAGCAGTAGACAAATAGGGAGAGATGAAAACATAGCAGGAGCAGTAGATAAATAGGAAGGGATGAAAAAGTGGCAGGAGCAATAGACAGACAGACGTGACAGGAGCAATAGACAGACAGACGTGGCAGGAGCAGTAGACAAATAGGAAGGGATGAAAACGTGGCAGGAGCAGTAGACAAATAGGAAGAGATTAAAACGTGGCAGGAGTAGTAGACAAATAGGAAGAGATTAAAACGTGGCAGGAGCAATAGACATAGGGAGAGATTAAAACGTGGCAGGAGCAATAGACAAATAGGGAGAGATGAAAACATGGCAGGAGCAGTAGACAAATAGGAAGGGATGAAAACGTGGCAGGAGCAGTAGACAAATAGGAAGAGATTAAAACGTGGCAGGAGTAGTAGACAAATAGGAAGAGATTAAAACGTGGCAGGAGCAATAGACATAGGGAGAGATTAAAACGTGGCAGGAGCAATAGACAAATAGGGAGAGATGAAAACATGGCAGGAGCAGTAGACAAATAGGAAGGGATGAAAACGTGGCAGGAGCAGTAGACAAATAGGGAGAGATGAAAACGTGGCAGGAGCAGTAGACAAATAGGAAGAGAACATAACTCTTACATCACATTGGTCTGTCACTAAATGCAATGTTAGATGGCTGGTTTCTATAGCTTTATAAATAGTAGTAGGCAATATGTTTTTATTCTTTATACTAATGTATGTTATTTCATACAACTGAGCAACTCAGTTGTTGTGGAATATCAGTTGAAGATGTGTTACATTCGTTTATGCTTTGGAACATTTGTTTAATGATGCAAAGATGTGATGCATTCTTTTATGTTGTATTTTTTAACTCTGTGAAGCGGTGTCACCTTGCCTGCCTAAAACACGTGGTTGTTGTAACAAGGAACTGAGTGTTCAATAGCAAGGCAGAGAGAGGACTGAGGGGCTGCCAGGCAGAGAGAATAAATTGGAGAAGAAAGAGAGAAAGGGGAAGAGCAAGAAAAGGGGGAGAAGAGGATGCATGGGGCCAGGGACCCAGGCACAGTCAGACACAGAAGGAAAGGGGCCAGGGACCCAGGCACAGTCAGACACAGAAGATGGCTCAGAGGTTAAGAGCAACACAGAAGATGGCTCAGAGGTTAAGAGCAGTGACTACTTTTCCAGAGGTCCTGAGTTCAGTTCCCAGCAGCCACATGGTGGCTCACAACCACCTGTCATGATATCTGGTGCCATCTTCAGGCTTGCAGGGACACACGCAGGAAGAACACCGCATACATAATAAATATAATCATAAAAAAATGAAAGAAAGAGAGGTACATAGAACAGAGAAAGATAAAAGCCCAGAGACAAAAGGTAGATGGGATAGTTTAAGTTAAGAAAAGCTGGTCCCCAAAGAGCAAAGAGTGAAAAACAACTAACAACACTCAGTGATTAAGTTTGCACTCACTTTAATTTTGTGGATAGCAGAGTCACACAGTAAGGAAGTGGCACAGTTGAAATTTAAATACGGACTTGTACATTTGAGAATTTGAAATTTCCTTTTCTGATTCTTACTCTCTGCTTCTGGCTTTTGTTCTTTCTGCCAGGAACTAAACCCGGGGCTTTCAGCCTAATAGGCAATTGCTCTACTGCTGAGCTACATCTACAGTGCTTGGTTTTCTGAGAAAGGCCTTCTATGTATTCTAGACGGATTTGAACTTGAGATCCTCTTCCCTATCCTGAGTGCTGGAAATATAGCCATGCACAATCTCACTTGGCTTGGAATCTGAATTTTTAACAAAGGTTTATTATTGTTATTTTAAAACTGTGTCTGTTGGGTGGTATGCGCGTGTGTGTGGATTGCCCGTGGAGACCAGTGGGGACTGTCAGATTTCCCTGAGCTGGAGTTAGAGGAATACCTAATTCAGTTGTGAATAACTTGACGTGGGCATTAGGAATTGAACTGAGGTCCTCTGCAAGAACAGCTTATGTGCTTTTAACTGCTGAACTCAAGAATCTAATACTGATAATAACAATATTCCAAAATATGCTGAAAATAAACATACATGCTGATTAAGTAGGATAAAAAAAAGCCAGTGTTTTGAGCTAACTTATGTTATATGCCTGTAACTGGATCCTAACGTCTTCCTCGGGGGAGGGGGTGAGAAGGCGCAATGTCAACATCTCAGACACTGGGAGTCAGGTAAAAGGCATAGCAGACTCGTTTATCTATCAACAATGCGGGGGGACTTATACACCCTCCCAGCACCCAGTTTTGGAGCTTGTCCTGGAACTCACTCTGTAGACCAGACTGGCTTCGAACTCACAGAGATCCACCTGCCTCTGCCTTCTGAGTGCTGGGATTAAAGGCAGGTGCCACCACTGCCTAGCTTTATAATTCTTTTTTTGAAATTTTTAATTTTTTTTAAAAAAATTTGTACACAACACCATTGATACACCATTTTCTTTCTTTCTTTCTTTTTTTTTGGTTTTTCGAGACAGGGTTTCTCCGTAGCTTTGGAGCCTGTCCT
>LOJH01015854.1:0-10305 GCA_001685095.1 Ellobius talpinus | reverse complement strand
CAGCACTCGGGAGGCAGAGGCAGGTGGATCTCTGTGAGTTCGAGGTCAGCCTGGGCTACAGAGCGAGGACCAGGACAGGCTAAGGTTCAAGACCAGTCCTTTAAGACTGTGATGGATGTCCAAGATTCAGGTGACATAGAGGGAAATACAGCTACATTCTAAAGGTCGAGAATACATAGAAGAGGAAGGAAACTAAGATGAGAGAGAGGCGGAGGGCAAGAGTGAGAGAAGCCAGGTATCCAAGAAGGATGGAAGTATAGATACAGATGCAGATATCTAATCATAGAAACATAGATGCATAGGTAATGGGTTATGTGTGTGTGTATGTGTGTGTGTATGTATGTGTGTGAACAGTGCCTAATGTGTGTGTGTATGTGTGTGTATGTATGTGTGTGAACAGTGCCTAATGTGTGTGTGTATGTGTGTGTGTGAACAGTGCCTATTGTGTGTGTATGTGTGTGTGAACAGTGCCTATTGTGGGTGTGTATGTGTGTGTGAACAGTGCCTATTGTGGGTGTGTATGTGTGTGTGAACAGTGCCTATTGTGGGTGTGTATGTGTGTGTGAACAGTGCCTATTGTGTGTGTGTATGTGTGTGTGTGAACAGTGCCTATTTTAAAATACACTTTCAGCCAGTCTTGGTAGCACATGCCTATAATCCCAGCACTCTGAAGGCCAAGGTAGAAGGATTGCAAGTTCCACGTCAGCTGGACTCCATAGAATTCCAGATCAGCCTGAGGTACATGAGAAAATACTGTCCAAAAGTAAATAATTCATGGCTACAACTTTATAGTAATTAATAACATATACTTAGTTGTAGATAGCACATGGAGACAGGTTTTAATTTAATTGTACAGTTTGTTAGAACAAGCAGAAGTTTGAAAAGCAGGCAAATCTGGGTTCCGTTATAACCTATGAAACTTGGAGCCATTGAGTTATTTTGCCTTAGTTTCCTTTTGTGCAAAATGAGGCTCATGTTAAAATATTTTGGGCATGTACAAGTTTTGGAAGTTGTAAAATGTGTTGCAGAGAGTATACACAAGACAAACCAAAGATATTTTTGTGAGACCATGTAGTTCATTTGGTCATAAGCGAGTGATGTTTCTCTTCTGGGTCCTTGGCATTTACTATCAGGGAATGTGGATTTCCTTGCTTGATATGTTCTGTATTTTGTCATTAAACACAAACATTTAATATTCACACCACTGACAAAAGTAACTATGAAATTTTATCTATTTTTTTGTCATCAGCAATTTATCTTGTTTTCCTAATGAGCATCACCTCAGTTCAGTGATCAAGCTCATATCACGGATGAGGAAGCTCTCAGCATCTTCTCCCAGCATGGCGTGTACAATCATCACTTAGTAAGTATTCTTGCCCAGAATATAAATGTCACTCTAATAACGAGAAAGCACAAAGAAATCCAGATTGGAGGATAGTGTACAAAAACAAATGGACCTTATTCTAAAAAAATGTTAATGTTGAAACAGTTGGAGCAATTTTCAAAACTGTAGCAGATTCACAGATTTCTTAACTAAATGCAGTGAACGATTCTGGGTTTTTATTTTAAAATGCCCACTTATTTAGTATGTACGTGAATATGTGTACACATACACTCATTCATTCAAGAGTGCACATAAACACACGTGGCTCTCAGAGGACATTTTTGGCTGTTGGTTCTCTCTTTCCACCGTGTGGGTGTGGGGATGGAACTCAGTTGTCAGGCTGGGAGCAAGCACCTTCTGAATCTGCTCCTTTGTCAGTGGCTGCCTGGAGTTGACTGTGGAGCTGAGATGATCCAGAGCTCCTGGCTCTATTGCTTCAGTTCTCCAAGGGCAGGAATCCCAGGTGTTCAACGTGACATCCATTCAATGAGTGGTGCTGAGTTGGAGCAGGGATAAGTTTTCTATAAGGAATAGTTTGGGGGCACTGGAGAGATGGCTCGGATGATGTGGGAGTCCCCTCTGTATGCTATGATTACTGTTAATGAATAAAGAAACTGCTTTGGACCTATAGCAGGCAGAACTTAGCTAGGCAGGGAAAACTAAACTGAATGCTGGAAGAAGGGTGGAGTCAGAGAGACACCATGGAGCCGCCAGAGACAGAACTTTAGCCGGTAAACCACAGCCACGTGGTGACACACAGATTAATAGAAATGGGTTAAATTAAGATGTAAGTGTTAACCAATAAGAAACTAGAGCTAATGGACCAAGCAGTGATTTAATTAATACAGTCTCTGTGTGATTATTTCGGGTCCAAGCTAGCCCGGCGGCTGGGAACCAACAAGTGGCCCTCCTCCTACACTTGGTTGGTAAAGTGCTTGCCTTGCAAGCGTGAGGACTTGAGTTTGCATCTCTACAACACATATCAAAGCTTTACCTGACTGGGCACATGTGTAATCCCAGGGCTGTGAGTAGATGGAGATAGAAGTGAGCCCTGAAACTCCTCGACCAGCTAGCTTAGCCCATTGGTGAGTCTGAGTCCAGGGTCTGTGACAGGCCCTGTCTCAAGAAAAAAGAGAGATGAAAAGCAGTTGAAGAAAATGCCTGACCTCTGCCTCTGACTTCTGCCTCTGACCTCTTGACCTCTGTCTCTGACCTCATATTCTTAAACATGCAGATACACTAATCACTGGTTCACACATGCCAATCATATTTGGGAAATTGGTAATTTTAATATGGACAGTGTATTCATATAATATTGTATTAATGTTAGGTTTCCCAAATGTGAAAAAGAATCTCTCTCTCTCTACACACACACACACACACACACACACACAGCACACAGATAAATGATAGACATTGCAGACAATAACAGTAGATACTGAGACAGACAAAGCAATCAGTAAGGCAACTGTGTCAAACCTGATGGCATACTATAAGTTTGAAGTTAAAAAGGGCTTTTTGTTTGTTGTTTTTAAGAAAAACTGTTTTGAAGCTGAGGCAGGAAGATTGATGAGTTTGATGCCAGTCTAGGCTACAGAGTGAGTCCCTATCACAAGGAAAACCATAATGAAACAAAATCTTGTTTTGTAGAAAGAAATTGATGTCTTGATGCAACTATTTTTCTTAAAGTAGGATTTACTTAGAAAGAGATAATCAATTCAAATCAGTGTGCCTTGGGTAATGTATGACTATTAATTTCTCATAATCGATTCTGTATTCTTGTGTATGTCCTTGAGAGAAGTAGTGAGGGTGAGGAACTCTCTCTCATCCTTCTAGTGGCTGCCTCCTCCAGCAAAGCACGTTGTCATGGATAGGTTTGCATGTAGAAGTTTACATTGTTAATGTAAACTGAGTTCATGATTAGCTAGAAAACAGTAGCAACAGTGAATGGTTTTAAAACTTATACAAGCAAATTTGAATCCAGCAAGTAAAAGTAAAACCTTTGTAAAAAAAAAAAGAAAAAAACAAAAAAGAAACCTTCCAATTTAGTACATTGGTTTTCACAGTCAAATATTAATATATTAACAATTAACAAATAGTATATATTGACAGTTTAAAGTGTTTTAAATGTCTATCAGTCCAAATTCTTAAATATGTGTGTGATGTGGGATTCCCCTCTCTATGCTGTGAATACCACTGGTTAATAAAGAAGCTGCTTTCGGCCAGTGGCTTAACAGAGTAAAGCCAGGTGGAGAATCTGAACAGAGATATAGAGAGAGAAAGAGAGAGAGAGAGTAGGCAGAGTCAGGGAAAAGCCATGTAGCTGCCTCAGGAGACAGACGCTGGACAGAACCTTACCGCTAGGCCACAGCCACATGGCAATACACAGATGACTAGAAATGGGTTAATTTAAGTTGTGAGAGTTAGCCAGGAATAAGCCTAAGCTATTGGCCAAGCAGTGTTGTAATTAATAGTTTCTGTATGATTATTTCGGGTCTGGGCAGCCAGAAACAAACAAGCAGCCTCTGCCTCTATGTGTGTTGTAAAAGTCCATGTATGTGTGGCTGTGGCGGGTGTGCCTGTCCTGAGGAAGACAATCAGATGTCTTGTTTTACAAATCTCCCCCGGCCCCCGTTCCTTCAGAAAAGGTCTCTCACTGAGTCTGGAGATGGGATGTTGGCCAGCAAAACTTAGCAATAATTTTCTCTCCATCCCATACCTCCCTGCCCTCCATGGTCGAGACCCATGCTTTCAATTTCCTGTGCAGAGAAAGCATGTGGTACTTACCTTTTCTGTGCCTGGCTTACTGTTCTTAATATAATTTTTTCCAGGCTTATCCATTTTCCAGCAAGTTACAGGAGTTTACGTTTTAAAAACGGCCAATGGGTCCTCTCTTTCGCATTTACACATTATTTTCTGTTCCAGTTGGAAGCACTTGTTCATCGTGAATAGTTAGTAGGCAGTGGGAGTACAGACATCTCCTGAAGATGCTGACTTCATCCCCTGTGGACAGATCCCTAGCAGTCGGATTGCTGCACGCTTCACTAATGGTGCCAAAGAATTCCCCTTCTCTGCTAGCCTCAGCACACGTGTTGCTGTTTCCAGTAGAAACGGCGCTCTAACTGGGATATGCATCTCCCTGACTGTTAGCGGTGCTGATGCTGACATTTTCATGCACTTGCCTCCTTTAGGGAAATGTCCGTTCAGGTGTAAGCCCCCCTTTTACTATCGTTGCATCAGGTGCAGTTTGCAAATATTTTCCTCTATTCCTTAGGTTTTCCTTCACTCTGTTAATTATTTCCCTTGCCGTGCAGAAGACTTTAGTTTGATGTAATCCTATTTGTCAATTTTGGGCTTTGTCCTATGTGCTTTTGTCTTATTTAAACATTTAGGCCGGGGAAGTGGCCGTTGGGTAAAGATGCTTGCTGCCAAGCCTTATGACCCGAGCTTGGCATCTTCCACCGGCACGGTGGGAGGAGAGAGCCGACTCTAGCAACTTGTCCTCTGCCTTCGCATGTCCTCTGTGGCATAGGAACACACACACAACACATGCACACACATGCATGCACACACAATTAATGCAATAAAAAATTTAACTTTGCATAGTTAGCATCATGAAGCATTTCCTCTGTTTTCTTCTTGTGGATTTAGATTTTAGTCTCGTATTTAAGCCTTTAATCCATTTTAAATTGACTTTTATGTGTGATGAAAGACATGGATGTGATTTAATTCTTGTGAATGTAGAAATCCTATTTTTCTAGCAGCAGTTATAGAGGAAATTGTCCTTTCCTGCACATATGTTCTTGGTATCTTTGTGAAAATTGTTTGGCTATAGTTGTGTGTGTTGTTTATTTCTGGGTTCTCTATTGTGTTTTTTGATTTTTATGTGTGTATATGCCAGTATTACACTGTAATATGTTTATAAAGTCAGTGGAGTAATATCTCCTTTATTTGATTGTTTTGGCTGTTTTAGATGTCCTTTGTTAAAATGTGATATTTTTAGCACAATAAAAAACTAGTACTAGTGTTTGTGTTTTTATTTTTATTTTCCATACTTTATGTACATGAATCACTTTTAAGATATAATTTCAGATTCACTTAAAAATAATACATTTCAGCCAGGTATGGCAGCTCATACCTTTAGTCCCAGCATTTGGGAGGCAGAGATAGGTGGATTCCTGTGAAATTGAGGCCAGCCTGATCTACAGAGTGAGTTCCAGGATAGCCAGAGCTATACAGAGAAACCCTGTTTCAAAAAACCAAAAATATTGAAATAAATAAATGGAAAGTAAATTTCCTTTATAAACGTAGAAAAGAAACGTGCTAATTTATTTTCCATGCTTCCTGATGGAGAAATGGTCAAGCCCATGAGTAACAAGTCAGAGAAATGGTTCCTATAATGCAGAGGCTGAAGTGCTCTTGTAAGCCCTTGGGTGGTCTAGCTGGATTTCCAGGTTGTTATAACAATCTTTTATGTCATGAGATTCCTTGCCCAGGTTGTGCAATGCAGCCATTACAACCAAACGAACCTGTTGCTCAACAACTTCAGTCCTGTTTCCTCTTCATCCAAATCAAGTTATTTCCATGCAAACATGGTGTAATAGATTCTTTAAAACCACCTAAGGGAAGGACTGTAAAAGTTTCTGCAGACTTGCTGATTATAAAGAAAAAAGAACTACTTTGAAAATAACTATGAGCCGTTGGGGGCTCAGAAGTATTATCTCGATAAAATCCAGGTTCAGCCAACAGCTGGTGACATTAGGTACAGTTGTCCTTTTACAGATGGCTCTCTCTTTTCTACCCACACAGCTTCCCGCAGATTCCCTTCACGAGTCACCCTGGGATTATGCCACAGGAGCTAGGCATGGCACACCTCACCGGCACAGAGCTGGAGGAGATGCTGCAGCTTTCTGCCAGCTCAAGGGCTGTGCTGGCCATTCCTGTTGGAGCCGGTGGTCTTTGCTGCTGTTTGTTTAGCTTTTGTTTTTACTGTGGGACAGAAGGTGGGAAAGGAAGAACAGTCTATTAACATTCCAACAAGGGATTGATGTGAGTACTAGTTTGACTGTTTCACATTTCATAGTTTTAAAACAAAGAACTTGACAGTCAGCCATCTATTTCCTTTGAGTAGGTGTTTTTTTTTTTTTGCTTTATGGTCTGCAAAAGAGGGTTTATTTTGTGAAGAATGTGGACACAGCTAACTTGGAAGTCAGTTTCAATTTCTACTTAATGCATTCATTTGTCAACTTAGTTCTGAAAAGTAAAATGATACCCCCCCAATGGATTTGAAAAAGTCATCAGCATTTCCTTGGGCAAATCTGTTCCATAACTTTCTATTTCAAAGATGTGGACCTTCTAGGGTCTGTGTTTACAAGAGCTGCATTGCCGCCAGGTTGCCCGCCTTTGGTTCACTCTCTGTTTAGAGCCTATGGCTATTTTGCCATATTGTGAGGACATTTTAGGGGCCAAGCCACGTGAAGATTATTGATCTCATCTATGCAATAAACAGACAATTTCTTTAAGGTGTATTCTTTTTTCTTTTTTTGAGACAGAGTTCTTACATAGCCAAGCATGACCTTGAACTTCTGACCCTTCTGCCTCAAGCTCTTGAGGGCTGAGGTTACAGGCGTGCACCCTAACACTCTGTGGGACTTGAACCCAGGGCCTGGAGCATGCCAGGCAAGCATTCTACCAATTGAGTTACACCCCAGCTTAGATCATTTTTTATTTGTATCACAACATACTGAACAATGAGTTCTGGAATGCAAAGGAGGATGTTGCTTTTATACCTGCTTTTAGTCTTTGTCCACAGTTAAGCAAAAACACACACAAGTGCATTTGCTGCTGTTTAGCTTTTGTTTCTACTGTGGGACAGAAGGTGGGAAAGGAAGACATGGATTTCTGAAGGCCCACTGTGTGCAAAGTCATTATTTTAGTACCAAAGACACAAAAGTTAAGCTACATCTCTATTTGAGGATACAAAAATACATACATACATGCATGCATGCACGCACGCATACATACATTTGGATGATAAAAAGCCATGTTCAAGATTAAAACAGATACAAAGTGTAACTGAGAGCTGATAGTGGATTGTGCCAAAGAGAGAGGAATGTGGTAGTATTTACTCAGGTTCTTGAAGGATGGCTGGAGATTCTCTCAGTGGTTCTTACCCAATGGGACTAGGTATTCTAACCCCAGAGAACAGAGAT
This sequence comes from Ellobius talpinus, assembly GCA_001685095.1. NCBI lineage: Eukaryota > Metazoa > Chordata > Mammalia > Rodentia > Cricetidae > Ellobius > Ellobius talpinus. The sequence goes on along the minus strand of LOJH01015854.1, from coordinate 2,709 downwards.
TGCAAAGGTGTGAAGGCCTGAAGCGTAAAATAATCCCGAAAGTGGCTGGGAATCGCTGGCATTTACTGCAGAGATTAAGCATAACAACATCCATGCTGTGGTTGGCTCTCTTAGCTGCTGCCCGCGTTCTCCTTAGTTCCGATCCTGCTTCAGCTTCCAGGCCTCAGAATTCTTTCTCAGGCTAGTGTCTCCTGCCATTGACTGATCACTCACCTCTTCATCGGCTCTGTGCAGCTACAGTCTGTGTTTCAGAGATTCTCTGAGGTGACAGGGTTGGGTGGGTTTGGGGGCGCGGGGTCCGATCGATGTCGGGGGTGTGGGAGCAGCCTTCCTGCAGCAGGTTTGCCTGCTGGCTGGCTGTGTCTGGCCGGTGAATGGGTGATTTCGCACCTGCTTTACAGCTTGACCCAGCTAGTCAAAGGGATACAGCTGGCGCCTCTGTGCCTGTCGCTCCCCAGACAAGCTCCCGCTGTTCACTGAAGTCTTCACGACTGTTTTCAAACTACATCTATCCTTGAAGAGTGAGGGAGCGCCATGATTTGGAATGCTTAAAGTCCTGAAAGTTATCCTGAGGTGGATTTTGACAAGGCTGACTTTTAAGATGATTTTTAAGATGAGCTTTGAGGGCTGGAGAGATGGTTAAGTAGCTCAGAGCGTTTGTTGGTCTTGCAGAGGACCTGGGTTTGGTTCCCAGCACCCACATGGTAGTTAACCATCGATAACTCACCTGCCGCACCACCTGTCTACGGTTGTATATGACTGGGAGGCTGAGGTAGGAGGCTCATTTGAGCCCAGGTGTTTGGCGCCACGATTCATTACATCACTTAAGGTCAGGGCAGAGTGATTGGTAGTGGGAGCATGCCTGTGAACAGCCATAAACTGTAGCCTAGGCTACATAGAGAGACCCGTTCTTTAAAAACAAATTCACACTGTTAACTTTTTAGGTGTGATAATGACATTTTGGCTATGATTTTTAAAAAGCCATTCTTTGAAGAGCTATGTACTATAATAATAAGGATAAAATTATGTGGGATTTCTTTTAGAGTCATCCCGTGAGAGGAGGGGAGTGGTAGAAGGAATATGGACGAAACTGGCATGGTGGAAGTTACATGGGGTTCATTATACCAGGCTATTTTTGCATATGTCTGAAACATTCAACAATAAAAAGTAAAACAAGTTTGCGTTATACTGACACCTCAGTTTGTACGTGAGGCTGGAATAATTGTTTTCACAAATATAAAGACAGACTACGTTTAAAAATATTTCTTTTACTTTCAAGATTATACTATAACTACCATCCATTTTCCCTCAGTACTCTCCTGTACCCCTCTTCTTGCTCTCTTTCAAATTCATGACCTCTTTCATTAATTGTTGCTACATGCATTTATGTGTTTGTATATATATTCCCAAATATAGCCTGATAAGTTTGTATAATGTTCCGTATATGCAGGTTTTAGAGCTGATGATTTGGCATTGGATAACCAACTGGTGTTCTCTTCCCCAGGGAAAACAGTTTCTCCCACACTCTGTGCTCCTTAGTTGTCTGTGGTTATTTGTGTAGGACGGAGAGTTTGTGGTCATTCTCTCATCTACTTCGGCATGTCTATTGCTCTTCTTGTTCAGCCCGTGTTTAGGCAGTCATGCTGGTGAGACTTTATCGGAAGACACAGTCTCATAGCAGCCTTTCTGATCCTCTGGTTCTTACAATCATTCTGTCCCCTTTTCTGCAAGGTTCCCTAAGCTTTAGGTGCAAGAATTATTTTATAGATATATCCACTGGGCCTGGGCTCTCCAACCTGCATTTTGATTGATTGTGCTTTTCTGTATGGTCTCCATTTGCTGCAAAGAGAAGTTTCCTTGATGGGGGTGAGGACTGCACTTCTCAGGGTATTTCGAGTGTAGTTAGGGATTGTGCTGGTTGGGGAAACGGTGGTACAGGTTACTCTCCAAGACCTGGGTAGCTGGCTAGGCTTCCAGCACCAGGTGTGATTTTTCTCTTGCTGGGCAGGTCTTATTCCAATTGTGGAGCTGTTGGTTATACACAGGATATGTGTGACACTATTTTACCCTTAGGGTTATTGTGCTGTGATGATTGTTGTTGTGGTTCACAGGTATCATAGCTGGTTGGTTGCTTCTCTCCTTTGGAAGCTTGCATGGTGTCTTCTGGTGCCATGAAAGCTAGTTTCAGGAAGGAGGCTTTCAGGTCAGCTCCAGCTGAGGGCCCCCTGATACGACACTGTATCTTTTTATTTTTTTTAAAGCTGTTGCTTTTTATTTTGATGTAGGCTCTTTATTTTTGTTACACAAAGATGACTTAAAGTGCATTTTTAAAATATAATAAAACCAATTGCTTTTTATAATAACTTAGAAATAAACTGTTTTCTATTGTTTTTATTAAGCTATATATTTTCCTCTGCTCCCCTCCCTTCCTACTCTCTCCTATGACCCTCATGCTCCCAATTTACTCAGGAGATCTTATCTTTTTCTACTTCCATGTAGATTAGATCCATGCATGTCTCTCTTAGAGTTCACTAAGTTCTCTAGGTTCTATGGGGTTGTGAGTTGTAGACTGGTTTTTCTTTGCTTTATGTCTAAAAACCACTTATGAGTGAGCACATTATATTTGTCTTCCTGAGTCTGGGTTACCTCACTCATTATGATGCTTTCTAGCTCCATCCATTTGCCTGCAGATTTCAAGATGTCATTATT
>LOJH01015853.1:6024-23194 GCA_001685095.1 Ellobius talpinus | reverse complement strand
AGGCAGGGAGGGGAGCAGAGAAAAATGTAGAGCTCAATAAAATCAATTAAAAACAAAGAAACAAAAACAATGTAACTATTTGTTGCTTTGTTTGCCCAAGGCACCTGATTAGTCTAATAAAAAGGTGAATGGCCAATAGCTAGGCAGTAGAGGAATAGTTGGGGCTGGTGTGTAGAAAGAATAGGTAGGAGGAGGAATTAGATGAAGGAGAGAGAAGAGAGAACAGGGAGAAGGAGAAGATGTCTGTGGTCACTCAGCCAGGCAGCTGGCAGCCAGCCAGACACAGAGTAAGACATAAAGAGTGAAAGAAAGGTATAAGCCCCAAGGCAAAATGTAAATGAAGAGAAACAAGTTAAAGTAAGTTATAAGAGCTAGTGGGGCAAGCATAAGCTAAGGCTGAGCATTCACAACAAATAAGTCTCAGTGTCATGATTTGGAAGTTTGTTGGTGACTGGAAAGAAAATCTGCTACAGAAATATGACAATTCCTGATGAAACTTAACTTTAGTATCAATGTCTTGTATTTAAGAATAAAAAAAGGTGAACCAGCACCAGCTTCACTGCTCCCTGCCTCTAATCCAAACCTCCAGATTATGGCATCAGGAGAGGAGACACTGAGTGTTGTGGAAATTCGTTCAGTCAATAGCCTTTTGGATATTGGTCCATTTGGGCATGGTCAGAGGTACTATAAAGGCAGATAAGAAGCTTTCTCTCTCTCTTGGGTGGTGGTCAGAGATCTGAATGCAACTCCTAGCACGCACAGAGCAGAGGGTCATGGCAGTTCTCTACCTTGTTGTTCGTGAACGTTCCACAATAAATATCTGATATCCCCCCTTTAAAAAAAGAATTGACTTGAAAATTATTGTATAGCGTGAAGGACAGTTTTCTTTTTTTCTTTTTGAGATATAGTATTACTATGTAGTAATACTTAAATATTGCTATGATGGGGCTAAAGAATAACTTTTGAGGGCATATTGTATTACATAATAACTATGTAACCTTGGATACATAATTCTAATACTGCTTCCTAAATAGAAAAATAGATTTTTAAGAAATCAGTTACTTTAGTAATAACAGTAAACCATAGAAAAACACAATGATACAATAGCCCAAGTTTGCTGAGTAGCAAAGAAAATCATTTATGTGTAGGGCAGGAATCTAAACTTTGAGGAAGTGACCAACATGGAATGGATGGTCCACTTTTATTACTTTACTACTGGAGAAACCACATTTGTGGAATAGCATTGTGATACAGAAAATTATGGCTTAAGTCCTTTTGTGTTTTTTGGTTATGCAAGTGTCTGTCACAAAGTGAGGAAGAACCCCTAAAGGAGAAAGTCCATATCGCAGTGCTATTCGCAGCAGCTAAGATATGGAATAAGCTGAGGTGTCAACTGACAGGTAAATGAACAAAGATAATACATGTATACACACATATACAGGTATATTATATAATCCTAAAAATAAAAATCTTGTCATTTATTTTATAACGGGTGAAATTGGAAGTCATGGTGTGAGGCAAAGTAAGATGGAGAAATAAAAGCATGCATGCTTTCATTTGTATGTGAAAGCTACAAAAGTTAATTTCATAGAAATAGAAGAGAATAGTGGTCACAGACCAAGTATGTAGCACAATAGACCATAATACGGGACACAGAAATAAATACAGTCATCTCTAGCCATCTTATTGTCAACAAAAGTTCCAAAAATATACATTTTTAGAGGACAGACAGCATCTTCAACCAATACCAATGAAAAACCTGGATATCCACATGTAAAAGATGAAACTTGACCCCTACCCTTTTCCTGTAAAAAATAAATTCTAAATGAGCTGAGAACCTTCGTGTCAGACCTCAGTTTTTGAAACTACTCAAGGAAAGTACAGGGAAATACTTCACAACACAGGCACAGGCCAGAAATTTTGGAATACGTCTCTAATAGCTCAGTAAATGAGAGCAGAATGGCCAAACGGGATTGTATGAAATTGAAAAAGTTTGTATTCAGCAAAGAAAGCAATCAACAGGAGTTTAAATAATGCATACAGTTTGCTATGTTTTTTAAGACATAATAAAATTAGAAAAACAAAGCGAATTTGCTAACGGTGTGAAGGTTAGGTATATAGAGCCAAGTACCTAACAGACAATTTACTTTTGATGCCATTCAGTTGAGAAAGCCTTACCAACAATTGATTCTGTGGTTCTAGAACAACTGAATATCTGTACAGAAAGTGAACTTTAACACTCACCTTACATTATATTTGTGATTTTTCTATTTCCCACTCTCTTCATTGCTTTGCTCAGAACAGTAGAAATTACTGATATTTTCTTTGGAATTGTATTTTTGCCATTTATAGTACTTTAAACAAGTGTAACAGGGCAGAATACAATCATTTCAGGCAATCTTCTTACGATCAGCATTATCTCTGTGAGATGTGTTCAAGTTGCATGTATCTTTGTACACTTCTTTTTATTGTAAGCATTATTTTATTGTATGGATATACCATTGTTTATCAGTAACTGTTAGATATTACTATCCTTCCATACTTTCCCCATTCATTGATAGATATAAATGTTTATAGATGTGTGGTTTATAGGGAGATTTATCATTTAGCTGCCCCTTTAAGAGAACTTGCATCAGGGAAAAGAGTTTACTGACAACCCAAGATGCAACATGTATAGGTTCAGGACATCATACAGACAGAAATCCTACTTCCTACAGAATGTTCAGAGCCCAACATTGAGCATGCCGAGAGTACTAGAGATGATTTCTCCAATGGACTTTTGCTCGTGGTCTCTGAATTGGATAGGCTGAAGTATTCTCAGATTTTCAGTACCTCTCTTCTCTTACATATATCAAACCTACATAAAGACTGAAGATTATTTTGAGTATGGCTTTGAGTATTGCTTCCTTCCTCTTTATCATGCTTAAGTGTTTCAATGACTCTCTTATTTCTTTAGTCCTGTTTTGGCACCTGCTTTTATAACGATATGAAATCATGGTGTACAAATACATTGTTTTATTTTATAGTGTTCAAAATTTAAATTATTTCAGAACATGAATACTGTTCCACAACTAGTTGTTAGCCAAAAATGTAGTTTAATTTTAGTGGAAAAAACACAAGAGCCAGAGGAAGAAATAGAGCTGGACAATTCTGCCTTTCAAGCTGTGGTGTTTCAGAACTCACAGCAGCTGTACTTAACGGTACACGGCCTACACCGTGTAGGCACTGGGAAAGTGCTTGTGCTTCTTTAAATAATTCCTCATCTGTGCTCCTGTCAGTAACTGTGATGCGATCACTTGGTCACCAATAAATAACTAAAAGATATAAAGAAGAGAAAGGGGAAAAGTGAGAGCGGAAGGGGGCCAAGAGAAGGTAATGGGGCTGAATATGATCAGAGTATAATTTGTAGATATGAAAAGATGGTAGTATGACACATTATTAGGTATAATTAACACATTCTAATAAAAATTAAAGTATGACTTTGATTTTTACAAAATTAGCACTCCTCACTTTAAATTGCTACTTGCTGAGACATACAGCAGACATGCCATGGTATGTCTTGTCATTTCCCTTTGACTGTTTCCAGTAATGCAACTAACTTCCATATGCATACTCCTTTATGCCTGTGAGGATGTTTCTTTTCATTACTTAGAAGAAGAAACTCAACAAATGATGCATATATCTTAACACTTAATGGACTAAGTTTATTTTTAATTTTTTGATTTACATATATATATATATATAATTAGCTTATGTTTTAGTCCATACATTAATTTTTTTGGAAAATGTTTTCTCTTAGTGTGCCAGTGGTTTTACTTTGCTTATGTTGGACTTTTTGCTGTAAAAAGCTTTCCATTTTAATGCTGTTAATCTCACAAATATCTTTATATTTCTACATTTTGTTTCTTATCTAAGAACTTTCATTCTCCAAATTTATGTGCATTTACCTATAAATTTATTTATAAATATTTTTTAGATTAGGATTTATAATTAATGTGGAATTACTTTTGCAAATAGTATCAGATAAGAATTTCTCTTTCTTTCTTTTCTTCTTTCTTGTTTTTCGAGACAGGGTTTCTCTGTGTAGCCCTTACTGTCCTGAAATTCACTCTGTAGACTAGGCTGTCCTCAGACTCAGAGATCCGCTTGTTTCTGCCTCCTAAGTGCTGGGATTAAAGGCATGCACAATTACTATCCACCAAGAATACTTTTTAAATGATGATTAAGTATTTCTAATTTATGAATTAAACTCAACTACTCTTTCCATATTAATATGAAATATCACCTTTTCTGCCATATATCAATATATATTAGCATCTGTACTTAACATCCATTTGTATCTTTATTTCTAATGTCTATTCTCAATTTAGTTCATTAATTAAAAATTTTTTAGCACCAATTATAAAATTTCAATTATTACAGTTTAAGTCTTGATATCTGGTAGGACATATCTTTCTTTGTTACTTTTATTTCCAAATTTCTTGGCCATATTTATGCACTTTCTCTTTCAAATAAGTTAAAATGATCTTATTAATTTTATGTAAATAAAACCCTTAGAATTTATAGAGCAATTTGGAAAGCATAGCCATTATGTTAATACTGAGTTGGTCTTTCCATGTCAATTCATATCTCTATACTTATTCAAATATTAAAATACCCTTAAATAATTTTACAAGTGTTTGTTCCATATTAGTGATCTATATATTGTTAGGATTGTCTCTAGACCTTTTATTTTAGACTTAGTTGACATTATAAATGTCTTTCTAGAGTATTTTCTATTTGGAAATTGCCAATGTATATTGATTTGGTATCTGAACTCTTTTATGCACTGGGTGACAAGGCCGAGGCCTACACTGTGAACTTCTTTTTTTTAAAAAAATATTCTTTTTACATTTCATTTATCTATGTGGGGGGACGCATGTGCTTTTGCATATTGTGGCGATCCGAGGAAAGCTTTGGGCAATCAGTTCTCTCCTTCTACCATTTTGGTCTTGGGGATTAACACTGATCACAACAGGAAGCATTTTTCCATTTTACGTGCTAATCCCCTGTCTTAGTTAGGGTTACTCTCACTGTGATGAAACACTATGAACAAAGAGAAGTTGAGGAGAAAAGGGTTTATTAGGCTTACATTTTCATATCACAGTTCATCACTGAAGGAAGGAAATACAGGAACTTAAGCAGGACAAGATCCTGTGGCAGGAGCTGATGCAGAGGTCATGGTGGAGTGCTACTTACTGGCTTGCTCCCTATGGCTTGCTCAGCCTGCTTTATTATAGAACCCAGGACCACTGGCCCCGGATGGCACCACCTGCATTGGGCTGGTCCGTCCCTCATCAATAAGGAAGTAAGAAAATTCCTTACAGGCTTGCCTACAGCCTGATTTCTATGGAGGCATTTTCTCAATTGAGGCTCCCTTCTCTCTGATGACTCCAGCTTGCGTCAAGTTGACATAAAACTAGCCAGGACAACCTGCTCACTGGCCCATGTTGTCAGTTTTTTAAGCCCTCATATACTAGGTAAAACCTATAGGGCAAGTGAAGTTCTTCCTATAGCTAATGAGTCAAAATAGTGACTCAGCTCTGTTGAGCACTGTTCTATAGATCCAATTCTCTTTCCAGTAGAAAGGAAATCAGACTTTAGTTGATTCTAAAGATGATTACTGTCTAAGAACTCCCTTGTTTCATTCATCTTATGTTCCATAAAGCGCCTTACATACTGAAACACACTGGTTTGCACTAAAGATCACAGTCCTCAGCTTTTTGTTTAGCCTTTTACTAAATAGTAAGAGATGCTTTTGTTGCTACCGTTTTATGCATTTGAGTTTCATGATTTCTGGACAACTTCCAGGTCAGTTTCACAATGTTATATTTCTGACGTTTTTGGTACACAGCAGGTGCTATGAAAATATTGACTCATTGACTTCAACTTCTTATGTGGTAAAATTATAAAATAAAATACAGCTGGGGCAAGTTTGAGGCACCCGTTCAGTAGCAGAACACTGAGAATGTATAAGGCCCTGAGTTTGCTAGCACTGAAAAAATTCTGAGGGTAGGCAGAGCTAAAATAAAAGTGAAACAAGTGTTCAAATACTCAAAGTAGGCACAGAGCTCTGTATACTAAAAGCATGTCATTGTATAAAGAGTAGTAGTGTCACTCTGTCACCTTATGGGACACTGAGCTTCCTTCAACTCTTCCCCTTTTCATCATATAGAAAACATAAAAGTGATGGGAGGAAGACACAAAGTAGATATCACTAGGTACAGGGCAAGCACTTTAAAGATAGGCTTTTTTCTTAGGCATGGTTTTCAGGGTGATCTATTGGAAATTAGATATGAAGAGACTCAGTCGTGATAAGATTCTGAGGAACCTGTGTTGGAGCAGGTGAAAGGGTTAGCTTCTTAGTCACAACTCCATTTTCTGACATCCCCAACCCTGTCCAGCCTGAACTTGGGGGTAAGAAGGAATAGAAGTTTACATCACGACAACTGAAATGGAATAGAACGTGTATGTTGGCCTGGGGTGTCTATTCTCTGAGCAGTATGTTTTTTGAGGACATAGCATGATGGTCTACAGCTGGCCAAAGAAGCAGAACTGTGGGGTTCAAGCCAAGATCTTTTCTCATCAGAGGCAAAACAATAGTCAGGGCCAATATCTCTACTAATGTTGGCAGATGTGACCAGACATCCATTTTATTTTTAGTGACTAACTTGAAGTTCTTAAATGTGAGCTGTGTTTACTATAATTTGGAAAGTGTAACAGATATTTGAATGTTTAGCTCTGCAGATCCCAGCCCACCATCCTAATAGGCTCCCTGGTCCTCACACCCACTCACATCTGTAGTTCCTTTCTGCCAGTGGACATATCTCGAAGATGCTGTCTGAATCTCTGGATAAATCCTACTCTGTTTGTCTCCATTAGTTTGTTCTCTAAGTCCACTAGCTAACTGTTGGATCCTTTGCAAATATTTCTTAATGCACTTAAAGTATACTTTTACAGGTACCATTGATGTTTCCTTTATGTATGTGCTCATTCCTATTTTGTTTCTTTTCCTGACAACCAGCTACAATAATTAATTTATTATCTATGATTTCCCATCATTTTTATTATTTTAATATTTTCTCTTAGTGTTTTTATCCTGTTGCTGTGGTAAAATATCTTGACCAAAGCAATGTTGAAAGAAAGTATTTACTTTGCTTTCAATTCCAGGTTAAAGTTCATCGTGGCAGGGAAGTCACAGCAATAGGTGTTTTAAAGAAATGATCGCATCACGTCTACAGTCAAGAGAAAAGTTTCACTTCTGACTTTCCTCTTGAGCCCTGTGGCTGAGGCTGGGGAGAGGGGTGTGTGTGTTGTGGGAGGAGCAGGCAGGATGATGAGCTTGGCCTGCATCTCAGCAGAGCAGAGAGCCAGAGCCAGTGGGCTCCTGCAGAGGACTCAGCTCCTGCTGTGCTCAGCCTTCATGTGGGCGTCCATTTGCCTCCGAGGAGGGAGGGTGTTCTCCAGTGTTCCCTGAGTCTTTTCAGACATCCATATGGTGGGGAGGATGGAGGCTTGAGAACCCAGAGAACAGTTGAGCTACTTGTGAGGACTGCGTGCCCTTTCCAAGCTGAGTCCTATGACTCCTAGGCCCAGCATGACATTCCTTATGAAAAAAAAAAACTGAATGATTGTCTGGAATGGCCTGAGTATTTCGTGGCAGATTTCATGGCGGTGGTCTTTCTATCAGCACAAAGAAGCAAGAATTTGAGTTCCAAGGGCAGAGCCTGCATTGTGAATACAGAGGACGGGGATGTTGGGATGGGGTACAATGGAAGGACAAATAGATGCAGTGATAACCCATTGCCTGGAGAACAGCAGAAAATATCCTTATGTGTGCCATGGCGAGCTAAATGTCATCATGAACCGAAGGGCTGATGTGAAGGGCTGTCGTGTGTGCCTTGCTTTGTTCCCATGTAATGAATATGCTAAGCTCATCATCCAGGCAGTTTGAAAGAAGTTATTTTCATTTCAGATAAATACCATGACAGTGAAGAGACATGGCTGCTAGGCTAATGTTAAAACTGGCTGGGGTCACGTTCAGGAAATTCACATAGAAGTACAGCAAGATCGTCACTGACTTTGATTCAATGCTTCAGTGAGTTCTATCGTTAATCCCCAAGAAAAATAGGACTCCCTTCCTCTAAGAAGCTGCTGGTGCCTTTCATCTCCAAGTTGCACATAACTTTTCAATAGCCAGCACAGCACATGTAGACATCTAAAGAATAGAAAACCTTGAATCTTCTTTACTGTCCCTACTGTCAAACGGATCTGCATCTGTTTAAGCTGTTGATTTGGACTTGGAAATGAAGGGCCTGTCCACAGGGCTGGAGTGAAGGTCTCTCCACCTTCATAGCCTTTCTAGCCAGGATAAGGGTGACTCTACAGCGGAGTGTCAGCTCTCTGTCATGCACAGAATCCTAACAGCCACACATTGGTGCTACATCCTTGTTTTGCATTCTTACCAGGGCTGCGCAGGCACACAGTGATGTGAACGTCTGACCTGGAACCAACTAGATGCAGCTGATGTGAAGGGCTGTAGTATGCATTGAGCTGCTCCCATGTAAGGAGTGCACCAAACTCAGCATCCAGACAGGTATGAAAGAAGGATGCCTTTAAGGAAAACAGAGGACCAAATGATGGCAGCCAGAAAGTGTTTGCTGCAGAGTTGAGGGGAACTCTCACTCACCTACCCAGAGAAGGCATCCTGGCAGATAATCAGTGCAACTAAACCAGGAATAGCCTCTCAATTACTGCTTTCCTGCCACACGCAGAGCAGTGGCACACTATTCCTCTGGAGAGTAGGAATCCCTGGGGTTCCAGCTTCTTATCATTGGTTTGTTGGTCACACAGTACTGTTACCTTTATCCCAATAATAACATTCCTAGAGGAGGCAGCTTATCACTCCACCTAGCCTAGCCCTCTGTGTGGTGAACTGTGCGGTGTGGGACACTCCCATCCTGTTTCTCTTGCTACATGTCACCCCTGACCCATTTGCCAATGAAGTTACTCCCCCAAGGATACCTTACAATCAGAGAGTACATTAATTTCTGCCCAGTAAGGGACTTGTGGGGGAATTCTGTCTACCTGGAGGGGGTCCATTCCTGATCCACTGGAGACTGAGGTTGATTTGTGTATCTGGTGCTGTGCCTTCAGGCACACAGACAACATCTTCCTGATCCTCTCTTAGGATGCTCTTATTTTTTTCATGGGTTTTTATTTTGTCTCTCATTTTTTTTGTATTTTGTATTCTGTATTCTGGGGCATTTTAGAATTTGACTCTTTGCCAATATTATTAAAATCTACCAGCACACCACCTCCAAAAAAATAATAAAAGAGCTGAGAGTAGTGAATTATGCTGTGCATTGTAGTGCTTGACTTCCTTTCTCCATCTTATTCAGTTGAGGATCTCTTGCTGAAGGAGTGGTTCCACCACAAATTAAGATGTGCTCCTCTATATATGCTGTATTTGTTAATATTTTTAGAATTTTTGCATTCACAAGCAGAATCACAGAATCTTGATTAGGAATAGGAACTCTGAGCTTATACTTCATTCATGTGTAAGCATTATGATCTGGGGACAATTAATTAATTAAGAGCGTGTTTCACTCATTTGTCAAACAGAGGTGATACTATTAGTTGTTCCATGAGAGGATTGCATGTGTGCTTTGATTATCTGTTGCTACATAACAAATGTGTTGGGCATATGTCTACAATGGTTTACACAGCACATGCCAAATCAATTTCTAGTTTAGCATAGTAAACCACAACATTTACTGGTTTAAAACAAAAATCAGTTTTAAAATAACGTGTAATTATGTGGATGTGGCTGAGAAGTTAGTTCTCTTTCCTACATATTCTATTAGTTGAGGTGGCAGTCACTCGAGGAGTCCAGAGGGTCTGGAATGTCTAAGGTGGCTCACTGGTATGACCGACAGTTGGTGCTAGGACAGCTGGAGCTGTTTCCATACCTGGAGGTTAGATTCTTATGCAGAGTCTCAAAGGGAAGTACTAGAAGAGGAAAAGATAGATGCTAGAAGACTTCTTCAAACTCAGGGTTTTGAAGTAGCAAAACATCACTATTTCTTGGGTTCAATATCTTCTTCCAAGTACATAGAGATTGTTGGAAGAATGAAGTTACTATTTACTTCCTGGTTGTCAATTAGAGCACAGAAATCACTTGTCCTTAGATGTCACCATAAGTTCCTAGCTGTAGAGCTCTGACATAACATGGTGAACCCTTTCCACTGTTCTATTAAAGGTTGCTTGTATACATATATAAAACATCGCATGATCTTTGACTCAGAACACATCTCACACAGAGAGTACCTATTAAGTGCTATTCACAGGCACTGCTTACATTTAGAGGGAAGCATGTCTACAAGTGGGAACTTGGGGTCATTTTAGAATTCTATTTGTCACAACTGGAAAAAGAGCAAGTAATACAAATATGCATTAATGTATGAAAAAGCATATCAGAAAGTAAATACAACATTTTTGTCTTTATGAAATAGATGAATTAAAATTTGATAGCATAATATTGGGCAGAATGCAGAGAACCGATCATTTCTACATACTTTCTACATGCTGTCCTTGTCAGGGTATATCTCTATACTCGTTTTGAAGGATATCTTGTAACTTAATTCTTGTCTTTCATATTCTCTTAGTTTGCTTTTCTACTCCCAGAAGGAATTATCTTAGACGCTTCCCCCAATTTAAAAAGAGGGCTTTTCCTTTTTGTTGTAATCACAAAATGGTTTGCATTTATGTTAAGTGTATAATAATGTAGATCAGAATTATCATCATGTAGACTCTGGGCATATTCAAGTATTTAGAGACATGCTCTTTTCAAAGTCAGACGAAATGTTTGGGATCACCTGATAAGTTTTCAACATTCTGATAGTAAGAGTTCCTTGGGTCTGAGTATTTCATCTCACACATGTATCAATCACTGTACAATTTCCAAGAAGTCCTAGTCTGAAGCTGTGTGAGATGTGTGTGTGTGAAGAAAATTGAATGGCGAGGTTCTGATGATTTTTCTGCAATATAGAAGCACTGTAAGGCTTAGAAGGAACTCTGGACTGCAAGGGTACTTTACATTTAGAAGCAGTGTAAAGAAAGAAATTAGAGGATAAGGAAACAGGATACTTATATTCTAGCTTTCTTGATCAACCTGCCATGACACTTTATATATTATTTTTTCCTGTATGTCAATCTCATCTCCCTATACTTAGCACTGAGAAGTTTGAACTATATCGACTCTTCGTCACTGTAACTGCATCTTCAAAATATACAAGGAGCTCTGAAAAATGCCGACATTTGGACTTTATCTATGAGAATATCAATATGGATCTTTGGGGGATAGGGACAAGGGGACTGGTATTTTTGTGAAAGCTGACTAGCCTTACCTTAGGAAATTGTCTCTCATTTCTATGGAATGTTTCAATTCTGATATCTGAGACCCTATCATTCATTGTTTGAAAGATCAAATCCCGACATTGAGCTCATCTTTTTTTAGTGGTTAGGACAGCTCTTTCTCAAAATTGGACATTCAAGGTGTATGTGGATCATGGGGCTCACAGAGAATGTGGTAGAGCCAGCTAACAAGGACTGGTGGGAGAGAAAGCTCTGGATAGGATGAGATTGATGTTCACCTCTTCTCTCTCGTGGATGGTCAGCACTTTATGTGCCTATCAATAACTCCTGAGATGTTGAACATGGGAAGCTTTGGCCATCTTTGGTCTTGTCTTTTCCTTAGGTCAGATGAAATGACTTTAAATCCTTTTCCTCTTCACTCAACAATGGCAGTATTGAAATAATTTTAAAAAGTCAAGGAAAACAAATGATAAAAAGAAGAAATATTGTGGTATTTATAGAGAATATAGCTTTCAATTTAAATTTAGGGGATGCATGGCCTAGCTGAATTACAGCTTATAAGATACTGGGCCCCAGTTCTTATCTGTTGCCTTAAAATTGGAATTAGATTTTGTTATAGCACACGATATCCAGAATTTGACCCAGAGTGAATTTAAACAAGGTACTGAGCCAAGTGTTCACTTATTTGCTCTAATTACAAGGCAGTCTCCTTTGTCTAAGGTTTATGTTACCCCTTGGCTCCTGTTGCTACCTAGATACCAAGACTATTCCCTTCCCATGGAGAGATTTCTCTCCTCACTGATTCATCTCCTACTACCGTTCTTTAAGGAATCTGTAAGGACTCCATTTTCTAAGAATCTGACTTTGTCTTGTGGTCAGACTTTTTAGGGAGTCTTATTAACATTGATTTCCTTGGATTAAGACTCTGCTATCTCTCTTTGCAACTTTGTAACCTATTGATCACAGCAGAAGAATCTTGTCTTTCTAAGCTTGTAACCAAGACAGTTTTGCACGGAAAGCTCCAATTACTTATTTGGAACATCCAGAGAAAAATTTGTCTTGTCTAGAGTGGTTCTCAGTATTGAGAAAAAGAATGTTTGAAGAAAAGAAAGGAAAAAAGTAAATATATAGAAATACCAAAAGTCAAAGCTAGAAATATGTATTTTGTTGGCAAATTTTGAAAATGAGCACAGGCCAGTGTATTAGTTTAGTTTTCAGTAATATAAAAAATGCCTGAACATGGGTACTTAAAAAGAGAAGCATGCCAACAGGTTAAAGTGTTTACTGTGAAACCTGATGACTAGTGTTCCATCCCTGGAACCCAAGTAAAGAAAGAAAGGAGAGAACCAGCTCCCCAAAGTTGTTCTGTTTAATTTGTTCACCATGGCATACACAAGGTCACATATACCCAATAATAATAATAGCAAAGATAAAAGGGAGTTTAGCTCCATTTTGGAGGCTGGAAATCCAGACATCCTTACCTACATTAGCTTATCATGGCATCAGAATGGTAGGAGCATATGTAAAATTAACCATTACATCACTAGTAGCAAGGTGGTAATTTAGAAACTAGGCAAATATTTTTATATATGCTTGTTCTTTTTTTAATTAATTAATTTATTTTTAAAAAACAATCTTTTTTCATTTTACATACTAATCCCAGTTCCCTCTCACTCCCCTTCTCCCATTTCCCCCTCCATGTTCTACCAACACCACCCCATCCACTCCTCAGAGAAGTTAAGACTTCCCATGGGGAGTCAACAAAGTCTAGCATGTCACTTTGTGGCAGAACCAAGGCCATCCCCACTATATTTAGGCTGAACAAAGTATCATTCCAAAGAGAATGGACTCCAAAAAGCCAGTTCAAGCACTAGGGATAAATCCTGATCCCAGGGCCAGTGACCCCACAGACTGTCCCAGGCACACAACAGTAACCCACATTCAGAGGGCCTAGTTTGGTCATCATAGAACCTTCATCCAGCAACTGATGAAAGCAGATGCAGAGATCTGCAGCCAAGCACTGGGCCAAGCTCTCAAAGTCCAGCTGAAGAGTCCGAGGAGTGATACTATGAGCAAAGGGGTCAAGATCATGATGGGGATACCCACTGAAACAGCTGGCCTGAGCTAATGGGAGCTCACCAACTCCAGCTGGACAGAGAAGGAACCAGCATAGATTTTTGTTCTTATATGAACTACTTCAGTGGCCTGAGAGAAATTCCTTAATCCTTTCTAAGATCATGTTCCCAGTGACCTAAATATTTCCCATTAGGCATCACCTCCAGACACTGTCATCTCAGATACCAGGAAATCAACACATAGGCCTCTGTGGGAGAAAAGTCCTCAGTCAAATCATAGTAGCCTGAGACAAGAAGCAAAAGCAAATATCAAAAGTTAGGCTGTCTGTAAGAAAGTCACGAAGAAATAAAACAGGACTGAAACAGAAGAACAAAAATAATTACCTTGAAAGAAATTCAAGAGGCACATAGGACTCACTTTATTGACTGCTTTGTGAATGAATCGGCCTTGGATTTTTTTTATTATTTTTTCTTGGTTGAATGACCTTATTTTTAAAGTACAGCATCTCAACTGATTGGTGTTAAAGTCTCTTCACATTTTCCACCTCTGTTTCACAGCTGGGAAGCTGTTGCCTCTCATTTCTGAAGGCCACTGCCACATATTTCAAGGAATGGTCCTGAAGAGCCTTATTTCTCCTATGATATGTAGATCTTCTGACACTACAGCCTTAGAAGCCTATCATCATAGGCATACTTGAAATTTTAGCTTCCCAGCAATAAAATAAACTGATATCAACATTGTAAAGAGGGACCGATTTCCCTCTAACTGGGGGTAGAAGACAATAGATGAGTCAGAGAGCAGCCATGGCAGATGTTGGCCTGAAATTTCCTCAGAATAGGGTGTCCATACAGTATCCAAAGAGGGCTGAACATTGGATTTAGCAGGATGGAACGTCAATGTTATTCTCTCTTAAAGCAGAAAGGTTTTATTTTTCTGAGACAGGGTTTCTCTGTGTAGCCCTGAGTGCCCTTGAACTCACTCTGTAGACCAGGCTGTTCTGGAACTCAGAGATTTGCCTGCTTTGCCTTCCAAGTGCTGGGATTAAAGGAGTGTGCTACCACTGCCCAGCAGCAGAATGGGTTTTAAGAGCATGATATTTAAAATTAGGCAAGTAACTTCATGTCTCAGATCCTGTTTTATTATATCAAAAATGGATATTTGAATGAGACTCAGATTCTAGGATTGTTGTCAAGTCCACTGACATAATATGCACACAGTGCCTGGCAAAGTGCGTGGTTTAGTTAAGTAAATGGAACTTATTATTAATGTTGTTCGTCGTTGGAATCTCCTGTGATTCCTAGATCCCAGTTCCTTCAACGTAAGACTCCAGATGATAAAGCCCAGACTGACTGTCGATGGGAGGGGATGAAGCAAAGATAAAAGCACTTTACCAGCTCTGATGGTCTGCCGTAGCTTCACTTTAAGCAGATAGAGTCAGATTGCTGAGATAAGTCAACATTCTTCCATCTGTTTCCACAAAGAACCAATATACAAAGAATTTTCTTCTCCATGTCTTTCTGTGGAAAACAGCATCGAAGCATGTCTGAATGTGGCTCTAAGCAGGCGATGTTAATCAATTGAGAAAGTTACAGATAAATCTCTCATCTACTGAAGAATAAAAATGTGTTTGGAGGAACTGAGCAAAATTTTGCATGCAAGTATGGCCAGCACATGCCTGAAAAAATATTGTTATGATTTTTTTCTTCTTTGTCTCCTTTGATTCTATAAAAGATATACATAGTATCAGCTTGGAAGATGACATCTTACTTCGGGGAGCCTCTGGCTTCATCCCTAGTTACTTAATTTTCTGCAAAACACTTCCTGAAATAGTTCTTTTTTGCAGAGAGTTAAATCCATCATTCCCATCAAAATAACTAGTCAATTTAGCAAAATATAGTTACAGAATTACAAAATCATAAGGTATTATCCAAGGAAGCATTGTTACTCTAAAAAGGTAGAAACTTATCTCCTACTTAGGTAGATGGACCAGGGTGACATTTCAACATTTTTACTATTAACTTCCTGAAGAAGCAATTGTGTGTTTACAATTTGGAAGATATATCAGAAGCTGAGTATATCTGAGTAGCAAAATAGTCCCTCCCACATCAAGTCTATAATCTGTTATGGGGAGAGATAATAGATTAGCAAAGAAATTAATAAAACATATGAATAGCATTTGAAGTACTCTGCAAATAAACATATTTATGTATAGAATAATCTAATAATAAAATAATAAGAAAAATTATTAAGATTGTTTATAGATGATGTATGCAAGAAACTGTCAGAAATAGTTTGGTTTGTTCGTAATCTGCTGATCTTAATTAGATTGCTTGCACGAGCATGGGTGGGTATGGCTATTTATCGAAGCATGAACAACTTAGCAATGGCTTAAGAAAATGACAACTTCTCCCCTAGTAACCACTAATTATCAGTGGTCCTTCAGGGAGCATTGGTACCTCTTGAGAAACCATCCCCCATCTCTTGTTGGAGAACAATCTTTCTTAGGTTTTCTGAAGAGCTATAGTGAAATTATAAATGTAATAGCCATGCTATATCTTTAGGAAATTTTTTCATAGTAAATGTATCTATCATTTACTATGAACATTCTTCCCATTCTTACTCTGTGATATTCCATGAACCTTGAGATAGTAACATACATATCTTGCTGGGGTCAAGCACTCAACCCATTACTTAGTCTTGACACTCTTGACCAATTATGAGTATCTGAATTAATTGGTTTCCACTGGAAAAAAGAAGCTTCTCTGACCATATATATATATATATGTTTCTTTTTTATTGAAAAATTTTATATATTTTGTTCATTTTTCACTCCCCCATTCCTCTTTGTGCCTCCCGACCTAATTAACAATCCAACTTTATGTTCTTCTTTTCTTTCTTTCAACAAACAAAACACACACACAAAACAAAAATAAAAAGCAAAAGAAACATAAAATCTCTTAATAAAACACAACAAAAATCAAAACCAGCAAGGTACAAACTCCAAAACAAAGCACAATGAAACACAAAATCCACAAAAATACATTGGGTTTGTTTTTTGGAGAATCATTTTATTGCTATATCCCTTTAAGTAATAGTAGTAAGTTTTTACCCAGGTCTATGACATGTCTAGTCTTAGATTATTGGCTACTTTAACAGTTTTAGGTATGGGGTCTATCTCATAGAGTGGGCCTTAAGTTCAATTAAAATGTTTGGTTATTCCTGCCATTATTGCATCTGAATATCTTGCAGGAAGATCATTGTTGTGAGTTGCAGGGTTTGTAGCTAAGTGATATTAATGATTACTTTTCTCCTCCAGTAGTCTTCAGAGTGCATTCTAGTACCGAGAATGCAGTCAGAAAGGGTAAAGCTTGTAGTTAGGCACCTGTTCAATTCTTTTGTATTTGATGATGTAAGTAAGTGTTGTCTTCAGCAATAAGGCCCTACTGTTAGATTGTGGGGAGAGTAACCAACAGCCTTGGCAATAGCTCATGATATTTGAGGGTTTCCATGGGTCCCTTTTGGCAACAACTGAACAAGATGCCACCTGTTCCTGGCATTGGAGGCTTTACTTGGTGGCACAAGATGTCAAGTTGGGGTATTATCTCAATTATTTGGTGACTTCACTTAGATTCCTTTCATTCATTCATTCATTCATTCATTCATTCATTCATTCATTCAT
>LOJH01015852.1:0-23194 GCA_001685095.1 Ellobius talpinus | reverse complement strand
GGAGGTGGAAAATTTTTTAATAACAATAAAAAGTGTCTGAAATTAAAAAAAATTGTGATAGCAATTTTTAAAAGGAATAGAAACTTCAGATTGACTTTGGAGTATCAGAGCTTTATGAGGTAATAAAGCTGAGATGTTTTTACCCATTTTATGAATAAACTGAGTCCCAGAACTTGAACATGAGCCAATTCAGTGTCAGTAAAGACTGACTGACTGACTGACTGACTGACTGACTGACTGACTGACTGACTGACTGACTGACTGACTGACTGACTGACTGACTGACTGACTGACTGACTGACTGACTGACTGGTGTTTTCGAGGTGCTAGCTACATGTTCCCTGTGGATCTGTTGAGACCACACATTCGTTCTTCAGTGTTACAGTACAGGTCTAGGGAATCTGCTGAGACTCACAGAGTCTTGTGTCTGGGAACAAAGTTCTGGACCAGGGACACACGGATAGTGGCAGAAATAAACAGCTTATTAAGAAAGAAAACTATGCTTACCAAAATGGAAGTGAGCCAGAAAACTGGGCAAGATTTCAGACTCAAAGGCCCTGGGCTATGAGAGGCCTGGTACTTTATAACCTTTCCCGGGGACTTCAGAAGCATCTGTCTTAGGGCTTCTATCGCTGTGAAGAGACACCACGACCACAGCAACATTATAAAGGAAAACATTTAATTGAGGTGGTAGCTCACCATTTCAGAGGTTTAGTCCATTATCACTATGGCGGGGAGTATGGCAGCTGGGAGTATGTTAGCGTGTAGATAGACAGACATCGTGCTGAAGAATTCTACATCTTGATTCAAAGGCAATAGGAAGTGACCTGAGAGACTGGGTATGGTTTGAGCACATGAGACCTCAAAGCCTGCCTCCATCATAACACACTTCCTCCAACAAGGCCACACCCACTCCAACAAAGCCACCTCTCCTAATAGTGCCACTCCCTTTGGGGGCCATTTTCTTTCAAACCCCCACAACATTTTCACACATATGGTGCTTTGTTACATGTAACCCTAATGTCAGTGGGATTTCCAGCATTCTTCTTTCATAAATCAATTTTTTTAAATATTTACTTTTTATTATGCATCTGTTGGGGGTATGTTCATACAAGTGCAGGTACACTCAGAGGCCAGAAAAAAGGATATCACAGCCTCTGAATCTGGTGTTACAAATAGTTGTGAGCTGCTTGGCATGGGTTCTGGGAACTGAACTCAGGTCTTTATAAGAGCACAGCTAAGCCATCTCTCCAGCCCCTCATATGTTAATCTTGATGCCTCTAGATCAGTGGTTCTCAATCCTACTAATACTGTGACCCTTTAGTACAATTCCTCGTGTTATGGCGACCCCAACCATAACATTATTTCATTGATACTTCATAACTGTAATTTTGCTACTGTTATAATTGTAATGTAAATATCTGATCCACAGGATAACTGATCCACAACCCCCGAAGGGGTTGCAACCCATAGCTTTCCAACCACTGCTCTAGAACCTCCCATGAAGGCTTATTCTTCTACCTGACAACTAAGGGCTTGGGGGATAGCTCAGCAGTAGATCTCTTGTGTACATAAGACCCTATGTTCCATCTCCAGCACCCAAACATATGTGATGAAATCACATACACGGAGCACACATGCGAGCGAACCAAGTTGTTACAGATTGCATTCTGCAAGCTTCTCTTCCTGCACCCCAGGCGGCTGCGCGTCTGTAACATGGCTCCTCAGCACATCAGTATGGACTTCATCTCACCAGTGTGTGGTGCAGACCCAGGAGTCTGGGACTCCAACACACGGTGGAAGCGTTTGAGCAGAGTTAAGTAGCTCATCATATCCTAGCTCAACATCCCTTGCCTGGGGGCCGTCCACCTGGTATTCAGGCACAGAGGAGGACCCTTCACTAGACAGGAAATGACATGCAGAAGTCTATGCCCCGCCCTCACCATGAACTTCCTCTCCAGCGGGGAACAGAGCGTCATGAGAAAAGATAATAGCAGTGCAGAGGTAAAGGAAACTGAGGCAGAGAAGAGGGTGGAGCAACAGGGAGAAGAGTGGCTGAATGAGCCTACCTCCCAGATGGATCTGAATTCGGATCTTAGGTCGGCTATTGTCTCAGATTGTGGAGCACACCCCCTCTTGGGGACGGTCACCAAAAAAACTGGCAAAACAGCAGGTTTCTGAATGCTCAGTGGCCAAAAATCCACCCAGAATCAAAGGTATAATGAATCTGAGATGTTTGGGTGGTGCTCAGCTGTGTTGGTTCCGGAGCTTCCCTGCAGGCCACTCTGCACTGACTCCCAAGGCCACCAAATGCTGCCTGAAACCCCTGAGCTTGGACTCAAGACTGCTGTATGTCACGAATTGCAGTGCCTTTCACAAGCTTTGTATCTTCCACTCTTATAGAAGCATAATGGCTTAATTATGGGAAACACGGGCGTTTCTTATGGCTCTGCCACCATTCATTCCCCTTCTTCTGTGATAAAAAGACTTAAAGGAAACACAGAGCTGCTTAGGGGAAAGAAGAGAGGCTTGTTTGGTTTGTATTGTGTTTGAATGTCATTTTTAAACACTACCTGAGGGCTGTCAAGACTGATGATGATGTAAAGACGCCTGCGCCGAGCCTAAAGACTTGAGTTCCATCCTCAGGACCCACACAATAGAAGAGAAATGAGCCCCGCCAAGAGTCCACTGACTTTCTCACATACACCGTGGCACACGTGTACCCACCCCCAAATACACATACGACCACAAATAAATGAAATGCAATAACAAAAATGTAGCTGCTGTTTGAGTTGCTGGCTTGAGTTTTATAAAAAAAATTTTTTTTGTTCAATGAGCTTTGGCTTGGGATTAAGGCAGAATACTCAACAACTCTTGAAGTGTCCCTGAGCATACTTCTGTACCACGTATCTATGCAAGACATCCTCAACATTTATTATAAAAATCAAAATATCCATCAACTCAAAACACTGTTGTCATGGTTTGAATAAAAAATGTCCCTTACAGGCTCAGGTAAACACTTGGCTTCCAGCTGGTGGCGATGATGGGGAGGTTTAGTCTGTGCAGCCTTGCTGAAAGAAGTGTGTCTCTGGGAGCAGAGTTGGAAATGATATAACCTTCCCTGCTTCTAGCTCATTCTCCCTGCTTTGTGACTTTGGTGGAAGATGTGAGTTCTCAGCTTCCTGCTCTGGCCTCCATGCTGCCCGCTGCTGTACCTCCTGTCCTGATGGACTCGCATCCTTCTGAAGCTGTGAGTCCCGATAAACCCTGCCTTTGACAGGGTCCCTGGGCCACGTGTTTGGTCACAACAACAGAATAGGGACTAAGCCAGAGTTGAAGATGCTCTGTGCCCTGCAGCATCAAACATTTGGCCAAGATTTAATTCTTTATGTTTTTTTAAAGCAGCACACCATCTCATTAGTATGTGAATTAGCTTTCATCTTTAATAAATGGTAAAATTATATGTATACCAAAGAATTATTTTAAAATAAATCTTTTTATGACCTAGTATCAGTAAATGTTTGGTTTGTATACATATTTTATATACCTATATATCCAGAATGACATAAAAATTTCATGGGAGAAAAGGGCTGATGAGTAGAGGGAGTTTAAGAAGGCCTGGGTCAGGGCTGGAGAGATGGCTCAGTGGTTAAGCTTGCTGTTCTTATGGAGGACCTGAATTCATTTCCCAGGAAACATGTCAAGTGGCTCACAATGACCTCCAACTCCAGCTCCAGGGATCTGAGGTCCTCTTCTGGCCTCCTTTGGCACCTGCACATGTACACACACACACACACACACACACACACATGCACACACAATATTTAAAGAGAATCCTGGCTATGGCTGTGAGATCCGGAGCAAAGTATCCTCAACCTCTCATTCTACATCTAAGACTCACGCCAGGAGTCACAGAGGTGCCGGACTCTCCCAGTCTGGGTCTTAAATGTCTTCCAAGGCTCATGTGTTTGAAGGCTTGTTTCCTAAGCTGTGGCAATACTGGGAGGTGGTCCAGCCTTAAAAGGTTGGGTCCTAATGGGAGGAAGTTGGTTCACTAGAGGAGATATTGGGAACCCCCTCTCAGCCATTTCCTCTGACAGAATTGAGCAGCCTCTGGGGTTACATGCTCCCACCACACTGTGATGAGCTGTCTTGCCACAGACACAAACTAACAGGGCCATCTTTAGACAGAGACCTCAGAAACACGCCTTGTCTCTGTAATATCTTGGGTGTTTCACAGTCCTGGCTGAAAACTGATACACTAACTTACTGAGGTGCAAGCTAGGGCTCCAAAGAGCTCGGACTAGGGTCTCAGCTCTGTCCCTTTCCAGGCAGTGACCTTAGTTAGGCTTAGTTAGGTCATTTTACCCTTCTGATTTCCTCTCTCTCTCTGTCTCCCTCCCTCTCCCCCACCCCACCTCCACCCCCACTCTCCCTTTCTTGTAACCGGGTCTTGTGTATTCCATCTACCTGAGGGTAGATTGTCCTCTCCAGAGCAGGCACTACAGTCTTGCTCCCTCATGCTCAGTTTATGTGGGGTTAGAGCTGGAGCTCAGGGCTGCATTAGTGACAGGCAAGCAGCTAACCAGCTGAGCCGCATCTCCAGCCCTACTTTCATTTCGTTTTCTGTACGTGTGACGGGCGTCGTGCCACCTGCCCAGCCAGATTCAGAGGCTTGCGGCCTGGATATGCCTAACATGGTTCCTTACATAGGCAATATGTGGGAGCTGCAGATGCCATGCAACAGAGAATGCCTGTGGGTGGGGCCTGAGAGTCCCACCCAGAAGGCCTAGCTGGGGACCCCCTCCACCAGCTCTTCTCAAGAGAGCCTGCTGTTTCTGTCCTCTCCTCAAGCCAGCCCCTAAATCCTGGGTCAGTCCTAGAGACCCCCATTTGCCTTACCAGGTATGGCTGCCATCCCTCAGTGTATGTGTCTATGTGGGCATACACTTCACCCCCACACATGGAGATCAGAGGACAGCTTTCGGGAGTTGGTCATCTCCTTCCATAATGAGGGGCCCGGGGATTGAGCCTCAGTTATCAGGCTTGACAGCAAATGATTTACCCACAGAGGCCCTACCTCTTTTCCCTTCCAACACTCCCTGCCCTCAGATAAATTTCTCAGCTGTATGAACCAACCAAAGCCCTGTGGTCTGTGAGTTTTCCCAGCCTCCCTCTTGCTAGTCTCTAACTTCAGAAACTCAATTACAGGGTTGAGGAGATGATTCTGTGGAGTACATGCTTGGCAGGCAAGTATGAGGCCAGGAATTCAACCCCCAGGACCCATATAAAAAGCCAGCTATAGTGGCATGGGACTGTATCTACAGCCACGGGATTCCCTGGGGTTCTCTGGCTTAGCCAAACTGATGAGCACAAGAGAAAATTGAAAGACTTTGTCTCAAAAAATAAGATGGTGGGTTAGGGACTTCTTGAGCCTGAAGACCTGGGTTTGAATTCCCAGCATTCCACTAAAGAGCCAGCATGCACCTGCAACCCGGCGCTGTGGAGGGAGGAGATGGGAGAATCTGGGGCTTTGCTGCCTGCCAGACCAGCTCCAGGATCCTCAAGGGAGTGAGGCAGACAATAGAGCAGTCATCCAGTGCCCTTCTCTGAGCTCCTTATGCCCACGGACATGTGTGCACATACACCACACTCACACCTACACACAAGCACACACACAAACACATCCATGAATACACTCACACACTCATGTGCATGTATACTCACACCTATGGCACAAACACACACATACACAAATACACTCGTACACTCATGTGTGTGCGCACATGCACACTCACACCTACACACAAGTATATACCTGCACAAATATACTCACGCACTCATGTACATTCACACATGCACAGACACCTGCACACCAGCACACACATGCACACACACACACACACTGAAAGAAGAAAGGAAAAGCAAATAATGTGGAGAACCACTGAAGAAACACACGCAAAGTTGACTCTGACCTCTACCCACACACTTGTGCCCTCACAGCCCTACATATTTGTGTACACACAAGATCCTGCTATCTCTCTACACAGTACCTGTTCTCAGCCCCCCCATTTTTTATATACCTTTTCCTTTTCCTCTGCTGGGCCCCCAATTTTTAACTGCTTGAACTCCTATTAGTCCTACAAAGCCCATAGAGTTGTGACTTTGGGGACCAGCGTTCCTGTATTATGCGCTCTTTCCTTGGATGGGACATGGACTGTATTCATCTGGGTCCTGTTCTTGTTTCTTTCACTGTCTTCTAACTGTGACTCCTAGACCAGAGCAGACATGAGCAACGTAGGGGCAGCATCTAGGTTACCTTTTTCACGGAACCTGCTATGCTTTGTGTCACATAGTAGGTGATCCTGAAATTCACTGGGAGGAAATGAATTGGGTAGATGTAGAAGAGCTGTCTCCCTATAGAGGCAAAGGCTTGGGCTCTACAGAGAGAGTGAGGCGAGCCCCTCCTCCCCCTGCAGAACCTGATGTTACAAATGAGCACATTAGAGTGAGTGACGGGTTTCTAGATCTTCCTACTGACCTGAGTGGAAGACTCTATAGCGCCCCAAAGTCTCAACCTAAGAACCTGCAGCCTCACAAACTGCCCGACTTTATTTGGGGAGCAGAATTCGATTTGCATGTCAAAGGAGCCGCTATCTGGTACCTGATGTAAGACTAATTTTATTATTAAATTATCAACACTGATTTACTGAGAAATACGGTACTGCCGGGAGCTATTTTTAACCTCCTGCCTGAGCCGAGACTCGGGCTCCGCAAACAAATCTTTCTTTGAAGGACACTGCATTTGCAAAAGTGAATTAGGTGAACAAATATCCGTCTATTCATGAAGTTTCTTTATTGCGAAATAAATAAATAACGGCCTGAATGCCTTCATTGTCCCTCTGGCAGGTTTCCACGCAGGCTGTTGGCGATGACTTCTGCCGAGCCCTGCGGCGATGGGCGGGGCGCAGAGCGGGTGGGAGGCGCCCGGAAGTGCTGCCTGGGACTTCAAAGACGGACTCCAGTCACCACCCCAGCACTATCCTTTAGCGGGGACCATCCCTGTCCAGGTCAGAAGGGAGCACAAAGGGGAGACTCTGTGGCTCCTGCCTGTGGGATCTTGGCGGGTTCTTAACTTGAGCCTTTCTATCCTCCTATCTCATCCAGAGTTAATCCTGCCTCATGTCTGCGTAGTTAGGAGGATTAAACGAGATACTTAACACATGTCAAGCAATTACCACACAACGGTTACTGTCGCAATCCTTGTTGGGACAGTTAATGTGAAAAAAGGTAAAGATAGAAGCTTTTGTGGCCAGTCCTGTGGTATATGGCAGGAGTCATCTCCCCAGTCCTTCCTTCCTTGATGCCATCCTTAAAACTCCACCCCCGACTCAAAACCTGGTGCCAAGGATATGCCACAAATGTGGCTTAGCGGTTAAGAGTACTTGCTGTCCAGTCATGGGGATTGGAGTTCAGATCCAAGCACTCATGTATCCTTCGCACACCTGTAACCTCAGCTTTGAAGGTAGTGGATGCAGGAGGATGTTGCAGAATATTATTTTAGGGTGTGCTACTTTTGTTTATACTCTGGAACATTTGTTTAATGATGCAAAGATGTGTTTACTTAAATAAAATTCACCTGTGGTCTGGAGGTTGCGTCAGCGGCTAGCTGACAGGAAGTTGTAGGGAGGAGCCAGGTGAAGAAGGGTTTATAAGGAGGGGCGAGGAAAAGCAAGAGGACTTGGGAGCCAAGAGGAGGTGAGCTGCTTGCTATTTAGCGTCTCTGGGGAGCAGGATTCTGCCTCAACCTTAGAATCTTGAGTGCTTTACTGGGACAGAGATTTAGATAAATTCCTTTTGTAGCTTTCAAAGAGTAGGTGCCTGAAGGAACAGAATTTCCTCAGGCTGTGGCTCTTGCGACCTAGCTGCTGCAGGTAGCAGCAGAGCTGCAGTTGCTGACTAGGATAGCCCTAGTTTAAAAGGACAACAGAAGGGTTGCTGAGTCTTGCTGGCTTTCTGTGTACCCAAGAAAATGTGAGTCTCAAGTTCAGGGAGAGATCTGGTCTCAGAGATTTAGGTAGAAAAGATGCCTGATGGCCCTCCTCTGTTTTCTCAAAGTACACATAGGCACAGGCACCTGCGCACACAGGTATGTATGCATTCACACAGACATTTACACTCACACAAGTATGTGTGCACTCATACAAGTGTTTATGCACTCACATTCACACACAAGCGTGTGTGCGCTCATACAAGTGTGTAGGCACTCATAGACATTTACACTCACACAAGCGTGTGTGCACTCACAGACATTCACATGCAAACATAAATAAATCTTAAAAAGAAGATCACAGGGATGTGGTGGACACACAAGGAGCAGGGCATTTGTGTTTGAGTGTATTTTTGAAACAGGTTCTGTGTAGCTCAGGATGGCCTTTGTCTAAGGGTTTCTATTGCTATGACAAAACATGACCAAAGGCAAGTGGGAAGGAAAGGGTTTATTTTGCTTATACTCTTTCGTTTAACAGTTCATCATCAAAGGCAGGCAGAGCAGAAGCTCAAACAGGGCAGGGACCTGGAAGCAGGAGCCAATGCAGAGGCCATGGAGAGGTGCTGTTTACTGGCTTGCTCTCATGACTTGCTCAGGCTGCTTTCTTACAGAACCCAGGACCACCATCCCACATCAATCAATAAGAAAATGCCCCAAGGGCCTGCCTATAGCCTGGTCTTATTGAGGCATTTTCTCATTTGAGGTTCCCTCCTCCCAGATGACTGTAGCTTTTGTCAAGTTGACAGAAAACTGACCAGGAAAACCACTGAACTCCTCCTAAGTGGATTACCTTGGCTCTACCTTCTAATTACAGGTGTGCAGCACCAAGTCCAGTTTATGCAGTGCTGGGGTTTGAACTCAGGACTTCATGCATGCTAGGCAACACTCTACCAAATGAGCTATATCCCCATCCTAGAAAACAGGTTTTGAATGAAGCCTTGGCTTGCCAAAGCAGCTTTCAAACTCCAGAGTACTCTGTCCTTGAACAGGGTGGGTCTTGTGCATGTGCATCTTGGAGCTGAGGAGAGAAACGGCAAGCTGTCCAAAGCTTTCCCAAGATCCATATTGATCCCAAAGAGGGGCCAGGTCTTGAATGATGCCTAGCCTGGATGCATGTCCTCGATGTACCTGCTGGAATGGGCTGTGCTGACCCTCTAGTCTTGGGAGCTTTAGTGGGATTAGCAGATACCTTTCTATGCCTGGCAGAGGCCCCAGGCTGTGTACATCAATTTGAAAGCAGTCTTTAAGGGACCTGGGCTGTCAATGGGAGTTTGCATATTCATGTAGTAGAGCCTTAAGACTTAGATACTGGCTCCAGGCCCAATTACACAGGGCTTTATTAGCCTGGAGTCATCTGGACCACCCCACCCCCAAAAAGATCTGTGCTGTGATCCTGATTTGCATCCACACCTCAGTGTTTACCAGTGAGAGGTAAAGCTTACCACCACCTCATCCTCTCTGGAGTTAAGGCATGAATGGTGAGAAGGGTCCTGGGTTAAGTTTGAACTTGGAAATACAAAACAACCATGGCCAAACAACCCGTAGTAACCCCTGTACCTGCATAATGGATGCACTTGTTTTGGTAGTTTCAATATGAAATCACACACACACACACACACACACACACACACACACACACTGGTTCATGTGTTTAAATACTTGGTCTCCAGTTTCTGATGCTGCTTAGAAATTTGGGGAATCTTTGGGAGGCAAAGCCTTGCTAGAAGAAGTAAGTCATTGGAAGTGGGCTGTGAAGTTTTGGAGCCTGACCCACTTCCCATTCTCTCTCATGCTCCTCTGGTAGTGCCTACTCTACCATGACAGAATGATAGAAAGCCCAAACACTTTCTCCCCTTTGCTGCTTTTTGTTGGAGTTCCATGTTGCTCCATCATGGCAACAGGAAAATGATGAATACATTTGTTCTAATATCATTTCTGTTTCTGTGATAAAACACCCTGATAAAAACAACTTAGGAGAGAAAGGGTATATTTCAGTTCACAATTCCAGGTTACAGTCCATCATTGTGGGGAGATCAGGACAGGAATCTCAAGCAATTAGTCACATCACACACAAGTCAAGAGCAAAGGGAAACGAATACAAGCATGCTCGCTCGCTTGCTTGTTCGCTTACACTCAGCTCAATTTCTCATCTCTTAGAAAGACCTCCTGCCAAGGGAATTGTGCCACCCACAGTGGACTGGGTATCCCCACATCAATTACTTTAGTTAAATTAAGACAATCCCTACAGACATACCAACCCAATGTAAGCAATCCTTTGTTGGGACTCTTCCTAAGTGATTCTAGGATGTGTCACGGTGACAGTTAAAGCTATCACACTTGTCTTTAACTCAAAGGACAACTAAAAGGATTGCAGTAGTGTCAGGAAACGTTGGTAGCTCCCAACACAGAGACATGCTGAACCTGAAACCCATTCTTGTCTCACTCCAATGACCTTAATATCTGAAATATTTTGGCTCATCAGAAGACCACACAATGTCTGGCAATCATTGAGAATACCTACCATCTTGCATCTCAGATGCTTATTCGGTGCCGTCTACTGTGTTCTTACACCTCATGGATCCTCCCAGGCACCCACACAGAGGAGCACAGCCACATCTTACAGAAAGCAAGGCTCAGCAAGTACAGGCATCTGCTCAAGTATTGCAGAGGTAGTTTGTAGTAAACCTCGCTGGGAACCCTAGTCCACAGACCATAATCAGGGCTTACCAAACATAAACTGCTTAGAAAAGTAGGGATGTCCTTCTGTGCATTGTGAATATGTATTTCTTCCATTGTTTAAATAAAGAACCTGCTTTGGCCTATGGCAAAATAGACTATAGCTAAGCAGAAAATCCAAGCAAAGATAGAGAGAGAAAGAGGGCAGGGTCGAGAGAGATGCCCGCAAGCTGCCCATGAAACAGGATGCCAGTACACCTAAGGTAACGCCACAGCCATGTGGTGATATACAGATTATTAGAAATGGGTTAATTTATAAGTGAGAACTAGCCAGTAATAACCAAAACCATCAGCCAAGCCATTAATATTAACTTTTTAGTGACTGATTATTCTATAAGCAGTTGCGGAGACAGTAAAAGAGAAATAGGCCCAGGCAAGACAGCATAAAGCCTACGGATGCATTAGATGGAGCAGCAAGTGACTTCTGTGTGAGTTTGTGCATCTGTGAGCATGTGTGTATAGGAAGCAGGGGACAATCATGGATGTCATTTTTCAGGAACCACCACCTTGTTCTTTGAGACAGGGTCTCTCATTGGCTTGGGACTTGTCAATTAGTCTAGGCTGGCTTGACCGTGAGTTCAAGGGATCCACCCTTCAGCCTCCCAAGAGCTAGGGCTATACACGTGGCATCACCACCTCTGGCTTTTTCAGGTGGATTCTCAGACTCAAACTCGGGTCCTCACGCTTGCAAAGCAAGCGCATTACTGACCAAGCCATCTCTCCAGCCCCCAAAATCAAAATTTGTTTTGATTCTTTTTCAAAACAAATGTCTAAGTGCCAGACGCTATGGGACTCCCTTTCTGTAATGGTCCTGTACATTAGGCGACATTTTCTAGAAGGAAAATCTGTGATTGGCAAGATAGCTCAGGAAATAAAGGTGCTCGCCATGCAAACCTTCTGGCCTGCAATTTATCCCTGGAGCCATATAGAAGTGGAAGACAAAAGCCAGCAATACGATTCAGTGGGTGAAGGTCCTTGTCACTGATAACCTGAGTTTACACAGGTCAGAAGGAGAGAACTGAGCCCCACAAGTTGTCCTTTGACCTCCCCATGTCTGCCATGGGAGCCCCTTCACATACACAGACACACATGTACATGCACAGTAAATAGATACAATGTGATTTTAAAAAATGAAGTGAGAGGAGAGAAGCAAGTCCATAATATCTTCTGACATCCACGTGTGCACCTGACACATACGGCCACATGTAACAACAATAAATTAATGTTTAAGGCTGTGGTCCAGAGATTAGATGATAGTATCAAATGGCCTGTAGTTGGGAGGAGTGAGGAAGGGGAGGGAGCTGGGTGACAAGAAGTGTGTGTCTTCTGAGGTCAGATACATCCAGGTTTCAATCTCTGGGAGTTCCTTTGTTGGGTGACCTAGGGCATGTTGCAAGATCTCTCTCCTGCTTCAGCCTGTAAGACTTTCACTGAGTCTCTGAAGTCTCAGTTTACTTCATTGTTGAGATTAAGCTAGTTAACATAGATAAAAGGATTGTCTCCCTAAAAACCCAAAAGGTTTAAACAGTGTTTTCCTCTTGGCTCTCTACCTTCTGACCTGGTTGCTTTCAAAGGGCCAGGCTATTTTGGGACACTCCACTGCTGTCTGCTGCTCAGTTTGGTTGCTGGAGACACATCAGAAGTCCTGATGTCCCAGAACCGTGGTGCCAGCTGGCTTCCAGCTGCCAGACATCAGGGTAGACCCCACCCCCACCCCACCCCGCGCTCTTCCTTGCTCACTCCCTAGCCCCAAATTCAATGTGGGGTGGGGGAATGCATCAGTTTCCAGTCCTGGACATGGGGACTGCAGGACAAGAAGAGACNNNGGGGGGGGGGCATTCTCCAGACCCCAGGCCTGGGGACCTGGGCCACTTATCCAGGAGCTAGGTAGAAGCTAACTGAGCTCACCTGCTTCACATCCAAGGAACAGTAGCCTTGCAAGCATCACATCCACCTGGAGGAAGAGACTTACTTTGCCAAACCCAACAAAGTCCCACTTGGACAAGCAGATGCACACAAAGAAGCAGAACTTGGGCAGGAGAGGTGGCTCAGGGAGGTTCAATGCTGCCTTGCGAGCACCTGGGCCAGAGTTTAATCCGTAGGACCCACATTTTGAAAAAGACAGGTGCTAGAGTGCATGCTCGTAATCCAATCACTAGGACACATGACATGCACACACACACACACACACACGTACACTTACACACATATGTACACTTACACAGAAAAGAAACACAGCTCTAGCTGGGTGCAATGGTATATCCTGTAACCCCAGCAATAAGAGTGAGGAGGTTAATGCAGGTCTGTGGGTTCAAGGGCAGCCTGAAATACACAAAGAGACCTTGTCCCATAAGTGGAATAAAGGCAAAGCAAAGCCTGTGGGTAGGCAGAGACAGGAATACAAGGTGGAGAGTGATTGGGGAAGCCACGGGACAAGTATATCCACCTACATGCACGTATACTCTCTCTCTCTCTCTTACACACGCACACGCATGTGTACATGCACACATATTTAAAAAGCAGAGTTGCTGTAGCTGGATGGAGGTGGGCAAAAAGCAGCTAATAAGTTGTGTGCAAATCCACTCTGATGTGTGTTGGCAAGTTCTAGAAGAATGCAAACCACTGTGCTATTACTGAAATTATCTCTGGGGGAGAAATCAAAGAAAAGGAAGAGGACTTTTTTACTTTCGTTTATATTTATCTATATGGTTTACATCTTTTTAGAAGTATGTATTATGCCAACAGTTTTCAAAAGATGTTTTCCATTTAGAGAAAATAAAAGCTTCGTGACAGCCAAAGCGATGAGTGAGGGACCCACTAGAAATGCATTAATCTTCCCAGGAGCCCAGACACAGGAGGTGGCCCTAGACAAGAGAGCTGAACAGGGGGCTCAGTATGATAGTGGCCATGCTGGACTGGAAGATTCTGGTGATTCCTAGAGGCACAGCTAGGACCTCATGGGCTATAATGATGCCTTCCAACAAGGCTGGAGGTAGCCAGGGCCCCATCTTCTCAGAACGCCAACCCTTTGGTCCTTCTGGGAAATCACATCCAGAATCAGGTACACCTGTCATCCCAGGACTTAGGAGGCTGAGGCAGGGTAGTCCTGAGTCTCATGACAGCCCAGACTACAGAGCAAGACCCTGACCTCAAAATAAAATCCATAAGCTGTGTATGGTCGTGCACACTTGTAATCACAGAGCTTGAGGGGTTCATGAGGTCAAGGTCATCCTTCTCTATAAAGCAAGTCCCTGTCCGGACTGGGCCATGTGAGATCTTGTCTCTAAATAAGTAAATAAATTAATTTAATTTAATAAAAATAAAGGCATAAGGATATAGCTCACTTAGAAGTTTATTTGGTTTTTTTGGTTATTGTTGTTGTTTGGTTTTGAGGATTTGTTTTTGTGTGCCTATCAAGCATGAAGCCCTAGCTTATATTCACTGTACCTCATAAACTGGGTATAGTATAATCCCAGCACTTGGAAGGTAGAGGCAGGAGAATCAATAATTCAAGGTCACTAAAGGCTACATAGTAAAGTCAAGATCAGTCTGTCCTACATAAGGCCCTGTCTTAAATAAAATAAATAAGATGAGAATTTACATACCCACACAGAAATCCTTCTAAGATTTTCCTCCTTTGGATCCCTCTGAGTGCTTTCATCAGTCCAGCCAGCCACCACTCAGCCACTCATACCCCCATCTATACATGCAAGCACTCATCCATCCATCCATCTACCCACCATTTGTCCACCTACCCCTCCGTCCATCCATGAATCCATCTACCCATCCACCCAACTATCTATCCACCCATCTGCTCACCCATTGTTCGTCCACCATGAGTCACTGATAAACGTTATGACAGCCAAGTTCAGAGTTCTCTGGGCCCAAGGGTAAGGCAGAAAGAATCCCTGTGCAGCAATCAGGTGACAGAACCTGGAAATGTTATGCCAGCTAAGCCTTCATGAAATGGGAGCCAGTCCAGAGAAAAGGGTTCCAAGTAGAGGAAGCAGGATACTTGCTATTCAGAATATCACTGGGGGGGCTAAAAGCAAACTGATTGCCATGGAATAATCCTTTTGTACACTGTGAAGATGTTTTACTCTCATTGGCTTAATAAAGAGCCATTTGGCCAATGGCTAGGCAAAGAAAGGTTAGGCAGGAGAGTCAGACTAAGAGGATGCTGGGAAGAAGGAGGTGGAGTCACTAGGAGACATAAAGAAAACAAGAGATAAACATGCCCTGCTGAAAAACAGTACCACCACATGGTAGAGCGTAGATAAAAAATGTGGTTAAATTTAAGTTGAAAGAGCTAGTTAGTAATAAGCCTGAGCTATTGGATGACCATTTATAATTAATGAAAAATCTCTGTGTCTGTTATTGGGGACCCAGTGGCCCTGACAAGAAACTCTACCTACAACTGATTACAATGATTAGGAGTGAACCAGCACCTACTCCTTGGATCCCCTGAGGTTCTTGACCTTGACTTACCTGCACAGTGCATTTGTAGAAATATGCCCTCATTGTGCCTTGTTTGCTTGGGTTTGTGTTTGTGTATGATCATGTATGTGCCCATGTATATGTGTGCATGTGCTTGGGGGAGGCCAAAGGTCAACCCTTCCGTGGTGCCCTTCTTTAGGAGCTGTTCACCTTCTTTTGTTTTTGAAATAGGCACTCTCCCTGGGCTAGAACTTGCCATGTAAACTGGGCAGGTTCTCCACCAAACCCCATGGATATGCCTATTCCTGCCCACCCAGTGCTGGGATTGCAACACACAGCACCGCACCCAGTTCCAGGTCTGGGGAAGCGAACTCAGGTCCTCAAGCTTGCATAAGGAAGCTTTACCAAGTGAGCAAGCTCCTTCACATTCCCACAGGACTCAGGCTCTGACACCACATGAACTTTGCTAACAACCCTTGCTCTTGCCTCCCTGTGCCTCAGTGTCCTCAGCTGTGAAGCAGGACTGATGTCAGTACCTCCTAGTGGGGCTTTGAGACCACAGCTGTACCCAGTGAGAATTTCTAATGTACTGTACGGGGTGGGTGGCAGGCTGTGCTGTTGAAGGTGTTAGCACTAGATGGCAGACACGTGGTCTAGTGACACTCTTCAAAACTAGTGTGGTAAAGTTTGTTCTGAAATCTGCTACACAGACTGCTTGCTGCGCTGCTGCTGTGGTCCACCATCTTTTGTGAAATGCTCTCCCTCCTTGAAAGAAATCCAAATACAGGAGTCACAGGAGGCCCCAGCATGACGGGCAGTGCTAACTCTCAGCAGCTAGATGTGTTCTCCAGCGCTCAGAGTGACCCTCTCTGCTTAGACCTGCATGATCCCGAGTAACTTCCAACCACAAGTGCAAAGTCTCCCAAAGTCAAGTGTAAGAAGGAAGCATGGGAATGGATCCTGAACTGTACAAAATGCGAAGAAAGAGCTGGGCAGTGGTATACATGTATCCATTGCTCTCTGCTTCTTGACTGTCTTAGTTAGGACTCTCTTTGGCTGTGAAGAGACACCATGACCATAGCAACCTGTATAAAGATAACATTTAATTGAGGGGGCTTACAGTTTCAGAGTTCAGCCCATTATCATCATGACAGGGAACATTGTAAGCAGAGACTGAGCTTTTGTTTCCTGGCCACCCAGACCAGAATAATCACCCAGAAACTATATTAATTGCAACACTGTTTAGCCAATGGCTCAAACGTATTCCTAGTTAGCCAATTTCTATTAATCTATGTATTACCACGAGTCTGAGGCTTACCAGTAATATTCTGGCATCTTTCTCCTTTTGGGGCTACATGGCATCTCTCTGACTCCACCTACTCTCTATCTAACTCTGTTCAGATTTCCTACCTGGCTTTACTCTCCCAGGTCATTGGTCAAAAGAGCTTTATTCATTAACCAATAAAAATAACACACATACAGAAGGACTTCCCACATCACAAATGGTGCCATGTCCCTCCCATAAAGTGCTAGGATTACAGGTATGCACTTGGCAGAAACTTTCACTTTATTTATTTCAAATATTGAGAGAGAGAGGGAATAAGAGAGAGAGAGAGAGAGAGAGAGAGAGAGAGAGAGAATGCACAGGGCATAGCAACACACACCTGTCATCCCAAGCACTCAGGAGGTGTAGCCAGGAGGATCAGAATTTCAAGGTCATCCTCAGTGACTATGAGAGTTCAAGGCCAGTCTGGCTGTCAGAGAGCAAGAAATACTGACTTGGTGGCACATGCCTATTATCTCATCAGGAAGGCTATTGAGGCAGGGGGATCTCAAGTTTGAGGCCAGTCTGGGCTATATTTTAAAAAAGCAAGATACATTGACATGTGTTTATAAAAATGTCATAATGAGACACATTACTTTGCATGCTAAATAAATTAATGAAATTAATTATTCGTTGAATGAAAAGAGAGACAAACAAGTTACAAATATTAATACCTAAAACAGGACCAGAGCTCTGCCTGCCAAGAATTAAAGGGCACAGGCTTATCTCTGACTCATAGGGAACACACTTTCATGCCTAACACTGAAAAAATAACAAATTAACCCTCTTTTATTTTTGTTCCAACGAAAAGGAGACCTGCTTCCAAACCTGGTTAGCCAGCTAGGCTATGGATACTGATCTGACTGTGAGTCCCCCAGATGAATATAAATACAAAAGCTGGAAAAAATTTAAAGTATAGACTGATGATGGTATACATAAATTATTCATATATCAAATATACATGTTGATTCGAGAGTTCCAAAAAAAGAAAAAAAAAGAAGTTAAACCAATAGGAATGAATGATCAGGGGCATTTAAAGGGACCAGTCCCTGCAGTGTGGCCTCTGCAGTGTTATCATCAGTAGGTGCAGGTCAGGGGTGGGGGCAGCTGGGTTTTGTCTTGGAATCTGGTAAGAGTTAGCTGCTCCAAGATAGGAAAGAACCGGAGCAGAAGGCGCAGCCTCCACCCGAGTCTTCCGGGCCAGGTGCGTCTCTCCTGAACTCAGGCAATCCTGAAGATGAGCACTCCCACTGACAATGAGGCTCAGAACAGAGAAGAGCCTTCCTGCCAAGCAGAGGCTGCCAGCACCACTTCAGCTAAGCTTTGGCACCTGCAGGACACTCCCTCCTCACTGCTACCGAGGGAGAAGAGAAGAGCTGTTGTGACCGGTTGCTGATGGGGACACACTGTTCCAAACAGAGCGTCTGCTAGGCCATCAGCAAGGCCCCGAGGCCAGCATGCTTGGCCCAATCCCAAGGCGTGATGCTTGGAGCAGTCTGAATCTGGGGGTCCCTGGAGGAGGAAGTCTGGAGAAGAAGGCACCTGTGGGTCTTCTTGTCTGACCCACTTACATCTGAAGCCTGGGGAGTGGGAGGTAGACATCTCCACTCTGTATACAAAGGACAGTAGCCTGGAGGCCTAAGTTCGAATCCCAACTACACTTCTTTATGTATGCAAGTGAGTGTGCAAAGAAACTCTTATGCTTGGATATGTGGGTACGCGGGTGCACATGCACATTGTACATGTGTGTGTGAAGGCTAGAGATGAGGCTTGGATGTCATTTCTCAGGCTTTTAATGAGACAAGGTCTCTCACTGGCCTGAAGCTCATCACATAGACTGGGTTGACTGGCCAGTGAGTCCCAGGAATCCTCTCCCCAGCACTGCGATATAGGAGTGCCTCACCATGCTGGGTTTATTTTACCCAGATTCTAGGGATTGAACTCAGATCCTCTTGCTTGCACAGCAAGCAATTTACCAAGTGAGCTAGCTCCTCAGTTCCAAAAAGCAACTGGGGACTTTGGACAGGTCATGAATTTCTCCAAGCCCAATTTCTCCAGGTTTTAAGCAGACGAAAGTGTCCCTTGTGTGTTTATTGTCCATGACTGTTCAATACTCCTAGCACGGGAATACAACTAGGAAAGAAGTTGGGACAGTGCTTGATAAATTGCAAGGATGAGGGTTTGAGGTGAAGGGCTTCTTGTATCCCATAAACACCCCAAATCTGATGACTTCATAAAGGTGGTTAGAGTGGAGACCTGGTCTCCCATCCAAGCCTGTCCCCTTCTCAGACAGTTCCCACAAACATGGCCCTTAGCTGGCCACAAGCCAGCCTGGGAGTGGCAGACACCAGGACTGCTGGCCAGCTTCTGCTAACTGAACCTCTCCAAGCTCCCTCATCAATCCATCATCCTCTTAGCAGCTGACACCTCTGGCAGAGCCTCCCGGCAGCCCCAGTATTAGAATTACAAGAAGCCCAGTTACTAGGGGAAATACAGATGGAGAAATATCGGCTTCAAATTTGTCAAAGTATTGTAAATAGTGGGACCCGGGAAAGGCATCTCCCCTGCCCTTCTGACAAAGGGGAAGGGGCGGGGGGTTTTGTTAAAGTACAAATTGCTTCTTACTACAGAGACTAAAGCTGGGTTGGGGCACCTCCTTAGCAATTCCTCCCAGCTCTCAGGAAAGCCACCGCTGCATGTCAATTTTAATTTTTGAAATTTAAACCGAGGGCTTTGTGTCTAAGCTCCATCTCATCAGAGGAAGGGGAGGAATAAGTCAAAAAGGATTAGGGGCCCGATGGGGATTGCAGATCCATAGCAATTAGACTTCATTTGGGTTGCAGACATTGGGTTTTAATCGCATTTCAGGATGATACAATCAGCAAGGCATCCGAAAGTGATACCCATCCTGTAACCATAGACTGTTCCTGGGTACAGGTGGCCTCGGCTAGGTTTGGGATCCACCATCAGAGTGGGTAGCATGGCCTGTGGTGGGGAATTGGGGTTCTGTTTATGTGTGGAACTGGGAAATGATAGTTTGATAGTATTTCTCTTTCCCTGACTCTCTTTGTACACTTTATTCTTGAACTCAATGCAGGCATAATCATTGCTTATAGTCAACCTAATGACTAGAAAACATTATTCAAATAAAACGAGAACACAGAGGAATGGCGGCAGCCACGGGATTCAAGGCAGGGGGTATAACTGTCTCGTAAAGGAAATGGCAGCCTTCATTGCCTTCCCGAACAATGCAATTTGAGGGTAGACTACAACCAAGAACGTTTCACACACTACATTGGCATGAATGTATGCCAGTGTGCAGCATGAATTGAATGAGAACAATTATATCTACGTTATCGATTTTCAAGTGTTCAGCTTTACCTGGATACACACACTCCAGGATTACCTATGTGTAGACAGGCAAGTGCGCGCACACACACACACTCTCATTTACATACCTCTTTAAACATTTGGGGCATGTGTGTGTGTGTTAGTGTATGCGCACCACAGTTAAGATGTGGACATCAGAGGACAGTCTGCGAGAACTGGTGCTTTTCTTCTGCCATGTGGGCTCTGGGAATTGAACTCAGGTCCTTTGGCTTGGTGGCAAGTGCCTTAACCCACTGAGCCCACAAACATTGTCCCACAAACACATCTCCTTCCAAACAATCAAAATGGGCTCAGCACAGCCAGGCAATATGATGGCACATACCTATC
Organism: Ellobius talpinus; assembly: GCA_001685095.1. NCBI lineage: Eukaryota > Metazoa > Chordata > Mammalia > Rodentia > Cricetidae > Ellobius > Ellobius talpinus. The sequence continues at coordinate 2,930 of LOJH01015852.1, read as the reverse complement.
ATGCTAGCTCTCAGAAAGCTGAGACAGGAGAATGGTCAATCTCAGACCAGCCTGAGCTAAATGGTGAGAATCTGTCTCAATTTTTTTTTCACTTAAAGTTGGAAAATTAAAAGAGCTCAGTAAGTGATAGCAGGCAGCTGCTGGCTGTTTTAGACATCACTTTCTATCTGTTGGAACTACATGGCAATAAAAATAAAACAAGCAGGAGAGAAAGAAAGAAATGCCCAAACCGTGTGGAATGTTTTCATGACTTAGGTGTACAGATACTGACAGGAAGGGAGACAGAGCTAATAGGTCCCCAGCTTTTGAGTCACTTCTTTCAGGGAGAAATGACCCCCAAAAGCATCTGCCCCTCCTGGAGGAGGTGTCATCTCCCTTACACAGTGTTCCTGCTAAACTCCGAGAGCTGAAAGACCCACAGAATAATCTCAGAGTACTGACTCTTCTGAGAGCAAGGACCTAGCTGGGATGTGAACAGAGACACCCCAAGTGTGCTGTTGGTCTTTCGGGGAGTGAGAACTTTCAGTCCAGGGATGCTTCTTCCTGTCCTTCTCTCTTAGAGCCCCAGAACTCACAGGGTTCCCCAGTGGCAAGTGTCTCATAATTGTCTTCCACTTCGCAGGGACCCTCCCTTCTGACCTCCTCTACCAGGTCCAGGGAGAGCTAGTTGCCCTAACTGTACACTGTCACCTCTCATCCTTGCACCCCCTCAACTCGGGGCTGCATTGAAAATGGTGGATGCTGTTCTGATCCCCCCACACACACCTTTCAGCCAACCCCAGGTTGCAGGGGCAGTGCACTGCTGGAGACTGGGCATTGGCCAGGTTGTAAGGTCGGGGCGATTTCTGGAGTCCAGGTCAAGGAGCTGTATTAACAAAAAGAACAGGAGCCGGTGGTCTAAAAACATAATTTAATGCATGGCAGAGGAGGGCAGAGGAGAGTATGTGGCAGGTGACTATTCTGTTTGTTGGAATTCAGCAAAGGATGGGTTTTTGGCTGATGGACAGGAAAATCTGCACAGGCATTTCGGGTCACAAAAAGGGAGGTCCCAGGTCCCTGGGTCTTATCTTCCTGGTGAGGCCTGCAGTCCTTGACCTGAGGACACTGGGAGGGAGAGGTGAGCTGGGAAACCTCAGGCTCCCTAGGGCTGCCTGTCCATGCAATCAGCTTTCCCAAGTCTGGGCTGCCCCACAACTAAGCCCCGCCAGAACTGAGATTCTTCCCCAGCTCTCCACTTAAGTGTTCCCTCTGCCTCCCCAGGATGGGCACTGGGACCAGGGACACAGCCTCCCCACAGCGTGGTGAATCAGACACACTGAGACCTGAGGCAGGGTAAATAGGACAGCAGGGATGTGTCTTTTCCAACGAAGATGTCAGGAAGTGTCATGAAGCCGCAGAGTGACATTCACCAAAGAGCCACGAGAACCCTGTGGGGTTGGGGCGGCCTGAAGCCACCCGGTCTCGCGCTCTCTGCACCCCTAATCCGGATACAGGAGAAAGCCCGAGAACGTGCTGTACTTGTTGTTGTTGCCCCCGTGAGCCTTCCCGCCGTCCAACTTCACATAGACTTCATCGCCTGAATCCAGGTGCAAGACCACGCTGTTGCTGGCGTAGTCGTAATTCTGGTCCGCATCTTGGGCTATGGCGCTGGCACGCACCTGCGGAGCGAACCAGAGGAGTAGGTGGACCCTCGCACCTCTTCCCGAGTAAAGCCTGGCGTCCCTCGCCCATCCCCCTGCAGGCTTTCTGCCTGCTACTTCACCCCCTCCTCAGCTCCCAGTTCTCTCTGCAGCAGAGTCAAGGAAAGAGGAGAGGGCTTCCGGGACACTGACCCAATATGTAAAGGAGGTCCTAGGGGTTAAGGTCACGATGAAGAAACCTAGAGGGAAAAGGGTGACCCACGTGCAACCACAGAGCCACAAAAGCGAAAGAAAACTGCGTTGTTTTAGGAGCCCGGCCACTTCAGGCCAGGACTCAAGCTATCGGGGACCTAGGACCTAGTTTAGGTGCCAGGATCACTGCGTACCCAGGGTCCAGCTTCAGGCGCGCGCGGCATTTGGGCAAGCATAGAGGAGTGCTCCGGGAAGCGGGATGGGATGCTGTGGTCCAGCGCCCACTCCATCCCAGAGTTTGCTGGGGCGCTGAAGGTTGAGTGGCAGGAATAAAGATAGTTCCCAGCGATTCCGGGCGCCTGTTACCGTCTGCAGAGTCTGTTGGACCCGGTCAAGTAGGGAGGGGTATATGGGAGAAAGTCACTGACCTGCCCGTTTTTGCAGAGATCCGCCCACATGCTGGTTCCGTCGCCGCCACGCATGAGGATGTGGTAAGTGAAGAAGTAGATGCCTCGTACCTGGCAGCTAAACTTGCCGGTGGTGGGGTCGTAGTGATTGCCAAGATTGGTGACTACGTCGTCGAACTTGAGCACCTCATAGCCTTCATGGGGGCTCTTGAGTCCCACATAGAAGGCGATCTTGGGACCGCTGAAGGCAGCGCTCAGCGCACTGGTCACTTCGCCCTCCGTGTCGCCACCGCCCCCGGTTCCGCCACCCACCACTCCAACGCCACCAGCCGCGCTGGTTGTCAACTGCAGTCCGGGTAGCCCTGGCCTCCCCGAGTCTCCCTTCTCCCCTGGGGGACCCCTGGGTCCAGGCGGCCCCGGTTCTCCAGGGGGACCCCGAGGCCCCGGCTTGCCTGGTCTCCCTGGATCACCCTTTGGTCCCTGGATAAAGGGAGGCGGGGGGTTGGCGCTGAGGTCCTGCATAACTTCCAGGGCAGCGGTGCTGGGTCCTGGCGGTGGAGCCTTGGCGCCCGCGGGTCCCCCTGCGGGAGCGACGCTGTACGGGTCACAAATCATGCGGCAGGTGCCCAGCATCTCGTAGTGAGCCGCGCCGGGGGGAGCCGCCTGCAGCAGCAGGGGCACCGCGATCAGC
>LOJH01015851.1:1908-17454 GCA_001685095.1 Ellobius talpinus | reverse complement strand
CACACACACACACACACACACACACACACCTCCAAACTTCTTGGATCACCTTGTCTTGTATTCTAACACTGCTAGACACTTTTAGTTTGGGAGAGAAGTAGTTTAAATAAAACGAAATCCTTTTTGTTTTTAAATACAGTAGCTATAAGTTGATTAGTAGTTAATAAACGGTGTTTTTTTTTTAGTTGTCATATCCCCACTTAGACCCCAACTGTGTCAGAAGTCTCCACCGCTCTTCTTAGGCATCCTCCAGTGACAAAGAGGGCGATAAGATGCACTCACAGGATGGCAAACTGAGCTTCCTAGGGTGATACCCCACTTCCGTACAGGAATGGCCGCAGGCAGGTGGTGCTACACGGACCCCTCAGAGTCCTTCTCTATCGAGGTCTTGTCTCCTACTGCCTGGCCTCTGTGTCTCCTCCAGTCTACCAGACGCCTTCCATTCCCAGGCCTCAGCACTGTCTCCTTGGTTTACACCCTCGAGACAGACCCTTGGTATCTGTGGGCTGCCCTGTGTTCCTGACTGGTTGGCTCTGCAGACCTAGGCTTTCTTCATCCAGACCTCGCCGGTCTGGTTCCCCAGCTTATCTAGATCTTTGACCATTATGGGAAAAACTTGTGTTTGTTTTAAAGACGTGATAAGATGGCTTTCCTCACATAAAGCAATGTTCCCCAGCCTCAGTAACAACAACAAACCTAAATACAGGCTCCACGTATACTAGGTTGATCAGCGATGCCTAGGTAGGATGCCCACCTAAGGTGCCGTGAGGGACAACCGAGCTTCCCAGTGACTCCGTGCCAACCTTGCAAAGTCTCCTAAGTTCGTTCCGTTCTGAGGAAATTTACCAACACCCCCATTCACGGGGCGATCTGCAGAGGGAACACCTTGTTCCAAGTTCCTGATTCCAGACTACGGTTAATTAATTCTTCAGCTGTAGCTGAAAGCAAAGTAAAGGAATTTGAAGGCCAAGGCTCTGATTTCTCCTCCCTCCTCTTTTGAAATGAGCCTCGTGCGTGTGCCTGCTGGAGGCAGTGAGCAGGGGTGATGGTGAGCAGGGCTGATGGTGAGCAGGGCTGATGTCTGTCTGTCTCCTTGCTCTCTGGTCACATGTGAGCAGATGGCAGCCAGAGCAGGTGAGACTGGGAGTGGGAAGCTTGGGAGAGCTCTATGGATTTGACATTATCTGATCCCTTGCTGTGCCAACAAATGAAGGCTGAGGGGATGGATTTCACCCTGTAAGGGAGGCCAACCTTGAATGCATGATTCTGTGAAACTCTAGGGTAACGACCTGTGTTCTTTGTCTCTCCTGCCCCCATGGGGCCCCAGCACGTGTGGAGCGAGAGCGAGGACTGCCTGCCCTTCTTGCAGCTCGCACAGGATTACATCTCTTCCTGCGGCAAGAAGACGCTCCATGAAGTCTTGGAAAAAGTCTTCAAGTCCTTCCGACCTGTAGGTGCTATGTGGCTCCTGAAGCTGCCCTGTCCCCCTCTGTAGGGCACCTTGATAGCAGGGATGGTTGGGAAAGAGGCGAACCCAGGGTGACTGTTTTTCTCTTGTCTGCTGTAGGCCCTGCGGTATAAAGGTAGCAGGCAGTGGGGAGGCCAAGGGTAGGATGTGGCAGGGCCGTTTGGTGCAGGAATGGTGGCATCACTTGAGTTGAGAAGTACTAAGTGGGTGGAAGCAAACAGAGCCTTTGCAAGAGAGTGGAGTAGTCCATTTCACCCACTAGACCTCAAATGCACCTGAAAGTAGTGCAGGTTTTGCTTGTTTGTTTGTTTGTTTGTTTTATCGTTGCAGTGCATGCATCAGGAACATGGCCAGAAATCTAGATAAAGCCCATCCAGGTTTGTGTCTGTGGGGAAGGGTAGCATTATTGATTCTTTTCTCATCTCAGTTCTCAAAAGAGCTTCATAAAGCTTGCGTCCCCTCTCGGGACTTAGGACTCTATTTCTCTGGTACGCCGATGACCTGCTTTCATGAGAGCTCATGGTGTGTGAAGTTTATACTCACCCCTAGCTTGGTGATCCCTTCCCTCTCTCTCCCAAAGCCATGCCTAGCATCACGCCATGCCCCGCCCAAGTTTGCTTCCCTGCCCACTGTGGATGTAGTCCTTGCATTCAGTGCTGTGCTGTGGAATTGCTGTCTCTACTTCTCTACTGAGCATTTCAAGCTTGTTTTATGGTCCAGGGAGGTCGGTTGCATAACTGCCTTTCTGACATCTCAGGGTTGGTAAGTGTTTTGCATCTTTTGTGCCTCCTAACTGGCACTTCTGGTATCCCTCAGTTGTGTGTGGCATTGTCTAAATGCCCAAGATGGCAGTACCTTATCCAGAGAGGACTTTTGTTGGTGTTAGCCTGAGGTGGCCTTCAATACTTGATTTGTAGTTCACAGACACTCTAGGTGATGAAAAGATGAATTTCAGATCTTGTCTCTTTTAGCTCATCTTTGCTCCAGGAATGTGGGCCGTTGGGGGGCGGGGCTCCAGGTTAAAGTGAGGACCGTGTTGTGTTCTGTTCCCATAGAGGCCCTAGGCTTTGACTCCCTTCTTCATAGATCTTAGAACAGTCTAAAAAAAATACAATATACTTTCTTGCTTTCCCAGTCAGGTTAGGTCAACCTCTCTGGCTTCCAAGGCCTCGCCATACTTAAGAGGCTATTTCCGTACTTGATATGAAATGGTGAAATGTCCTAGCTGTTCTCAGGAGAAGGGCTGTCCTAATCAATCAGCCCACCATCATGAGAAATTGAATCTCAGTGGCTCTTGTCACGTTCTCTTATTTCAGTCACCCATCTGGCCTTCTAGTCTTTTCCTTGCTAATTTTCTAAGCCACTTTGGCCTGTCAGGTGTGGTGAATTCCTGCCAACTCATTTGGACCATTTCCTACTCTGGTCTAGCACAGGAACCAGGTGGTAAACATTGTGTTCCCCAAGGGGAACACAAGGTAAGCAAGTACACCTCCGTGTGTCCTTAACAGGTGCCAAGACGGCAGGAAATAAACCAGGGATGAGGGTAAGAGGTATTAGCCTAAGCTGGGCGGTGGTGGCGCACGTCTTTAATCCCAGCACTTAGGAGGCAGAGGCAGGTGGATCTCTGTGAGTCTGAGGCCAGCCTGGTCTATGAAGCGAGTTCCAGGACAGCCAGGGCTGTTACACAGAGAAATCCTGTCTCAAAATAACAAGTAGTCTTCAGTGAGGAGGCTATTTTGGAGTCTGCAATGATCATAAGGGGTGGGGGTGTCCAGGCACAAAGACTAGCAGATCTGAAAGCCTAGGGTACAGGAGGTATCCATGTAGCTACAGGGGTTTGGAGTTGGGAACCTGGGCACAGTGACAGGGGAGTCCAGGAAGACATCGGGTCTCATAGCTGTGGAAGGACTTGGCTTTACCAGTCCTGCAGAGCCTGAAGAGATTAGAGCAAGAAGGCCATGCTGATATCCTCTTTTGAGAGGTTCCCTCTAACAGACTGAAGTGCTCAGATTGACCGCCAGCAGCAAGACCAGTGCCATCTTCCAGGCAGATGTAAAGGCAACTCAAAAATAGCAAAGGTGGAACAAGAACCTCGGATGCTGGAAATGCCTGGAAAGTAGACCCAGCTGGCCTCGCTGTTGGGTTGAAGTAGAGTATGAGAAAATGAGAGAAAGATGGAACCTGAGTTTCTTGTCCATGCAGTGGAGGAACGTCACAGTGGTAGACTGAGGCTGGGAGAGCAGCAGGAGGAAACGCATGGGCCTGGTGCTGTTAGAATGTTGTTTTGTGGGACTGGGGAGTCAGGGGGGAACCTTGTGTCCCTCGTCCCCTGCTTTCACCTCTATGTGAAGTTGTGGAATCTCAGGCTTAGAAAGAAGGCCTAGGCAGGATCTGGCTGCTGCTATTCTAGTGGAGAGAAGTCCTTATCCAGTTAGGGGGATTGCGAGCCAGGAAGCCAGAACCGCATTCCCTGCATGTCAGTGGCCACATGGCAGCATCCCCAAGATTGCCTTCACCTGTACCTTCAGATAGCTGCCTTCTGGGTGTGCAGACGTGGGACTTTAAAATGTCACTGTGCCCTCTTCCAGCCACTGCCCTGTGCAGTCTCTCCACAGAGATAAGAGCTTATCTCGCCATAGCCTTCCGATGGATGCCCCACAGAGCCTTAGGCAGCCCCTTTTTTGCGTGACCTTGCTAAAGCTGGGCACGTGGCATCTACAGCCTAAAGAGCAGTATCACCTCAAGGCCATGCCACCTCTGTGGACTGCATTCCCTTCCTCTCGCCTGCACTTCCTACATGAGAATAATGTCACAAAGCCTCACTCCACATACACTGAAATCTCCTTACACACTGACATCTGATTGGATCTCTGAAGAAAAAGTTACTCTTTTTCCTTTCAGCCACCCTGCTTTTTTTTCTCCTCATTTATCGTATTTCCCATAAAACGCACTAAGCATCCATAGCCAAAGCCCTGTAAAGGACAGCAAAGCATACTTGGCTTTTGCCATCTGGGCACTGGTTAGGAGCAGCAGTGGCCACAGAACAGGGGGAAGCCTTTAGGCAGAGCTTGTATTGGGTCAGGCATCCTGTGAGATGCTGTGCAGAACAAGCGGAGGCACCCACCCCTTCAGCTCATTCCACTCTGTGGGTTCTTGGGGAAAATATTTCTGAGAGGTTGTTTGTGAACATGTACTTCAAGCTGCTTGTGTAGGGTCCTTGGGTTCAGACCCCAGATCTGGCCCTTGCTGGCTGAGTGCCTTAGACAGTTTGACCTCTGTTTCTCGGGTTCTCCATTTGAAGGTGAGGAAACTAATGAAGGCAGTTACCTTATGGTTTCTAAGCTGCTAAATCTTCTCAGCAACAGCTCAGTTTGGCTGGGGGTGACCTCTGTGCACAGTAGGCACCAAACAGATACTTCTACTGCCTTGTACAAGGTGAAGACATCATGCAAAACACAGGTGCAAAGTGTTGGTCCAGCCTAGTGAAGCATTATGTAGTGAATCTAGGGTTTTGGTAGTGAAAAAAAATATCTTGCTAAGTGATTTCAACATTTTTAACTGAACTATATGGCTGGATAAGGAACCTTTGAAAGGTAATGGAAGGGTCAAGAAAAAGATTATCAACCCTGGTTTTTGCAAAGTAATAAACTCACCGCACATAGTAGGTTATGGTCTATAAAGAAGATAAATAAATAAATGTCCACTCGGAGGCACATACTGAAGAGCTTCCAGGTGGTGGGTGATTTTTATTTTCTTCTTTTCCCTATTCTCTAAGTTTCCTATCATAGTCACATAATCATAAAACATATATTTTTAGAAATATGTATAATTTACATATGTCCGAAATGCTAGAAATTAGGGAGGGACTCCCTGAGGCTCAGAGTGCCAGGCAGTGCCCTCCTGCAGAGATCTGCTGGACACATTGAGCACAGGAGGAGCACTGACCCAAGCAGGGCCCATCTTGGCTGCCTGGCTTAGAATCCTTAGAGATACCCTAGGGAGGGGAGACTGCTCTGTCCCTTACTATGTGACATCTTGCAGTTTTCTTAACCTTTGTGTTCCCATCTTTAAAATAAGGCCAGCTTCTGTTTCACTGCCCCGTGGATCCATGGGCGATGTCTAAAGCTGACCATGAACAACACAGGACTATCAAAGTCCAGCTGCCCTGGGATGGGGACATGGGCTGGATGCAACTGTCCATCTTCTCACCTAAAGTGACCACCATTTCTCTCCACTGGAAGGGCCTCCGGCCTCATGAAGGAGGATCTCAGGCCTGACCAACTCTTCCCCCCTCACTGGTGGCACACAAATGCAGATGTCATCGCCACTTACTGTCGCCACCCGAGAGTAGCACTGCTCTGGTAATGACTTCAGAGACCATTGATAAATGTGAATAGTCATTTTCCTCACTTAAGTGACTCCCGGGTGACTATTGCTGGCCTTCGCATGAGAGACCTAGATAATGGGCCAGTGATATCGATCCTCATTAATGGCGACCTTGCCAGTCATTTTTGCCTCTTTTCATCCCTTATTTGATGACAAATGTCAGACGTGAATACTGGTAAGCAAGCAGAGCAGGAGAGGAGAGGGGGTCTCCTAATGCCAGATCCCCCCCCAGTTACATGAACATGAAGGATTGCTACTCTCTCAGCGAGTTGCCTGCCCCCCCCAGGTCTGGTCCTATCACTGTGCCTGTGGCGGTGTTGAATGCTGTTTGGGCTAATGTTGCCGTAATGGCCCAGTTTGGCCTTTGTTCCCGAGGCTCCCATGGCTTCTTTCTCCAAGTCTTCTTGCTGAGGAGGCTGTTACATTGTTTCTTTTCTCAAGAAGGGGCTCTTAAGAGAAGACTAGTCTCCTGAGTCTGGACACGGACCTGAGGGAAACTAGTGTTTTTAGGTTGCATCCAGTGGCCCAGGAGCCAGTGATGACTCCACACAAGAAAATCCCTCATGGCCCAGACTAGTGCCATCTTTGCTTCTGCTCCTCCCACATGGTCAGTAGCCTTGAAGAAACGGAAGAATCCCTGGTGCTGGGCTTGCCTAAGTGGGACAGAAAGTCCAAGGAAAACATTGCCCATGTGAATTTAGAAATTTAGCTTTTCTGTATCTTTTGTTTTCTACTCCTGTTATGGAATTCAAACCTTGTCATATTTTAGCCAGGCAGTGATGGTGTACACCTTTAATCCCAGGGTTCAAAATGCAGAAGCAGGCAGATCTCCGAATTTGAGTTTTGGGACGGACGAGGTCCCCTCTAGCAGCACATCTGCCACTTTTGCCCATTTGACTCTCATCTTGCATTGGCCTCTCCATCCTAAAATGGAGAAGACTGAAACCCAAATGAGTTTTAGGATAAACAGTTTCTGAACCCCCCCAATGCTTTAGCCAGTCTTGCTGCCCATAGTGGCACTTCTGGACCCCCTTAGAGCAAGTTAGAAATGCAGGGATTCCTCCGGCTCACTGAGCCAGGGTCTGCATTGTAGGTAGTGTTCTTGGTGACTCAGAGACACAGTTAAGTGTGAGAAATGCTGCCTCTCCCTTGGAAGAAGTGTGCCGGGATGCCTGAAGCCCGAAGGACATGCTATATACACCAAAGTCCTAGCTGATCCAGGATGCTCTAGGGGCCACATATGCCTTCTCTCCCAGCATTAACACACACCATCCCAAGGTGCCTGATGTGTGCCACATGCCAGTCACAACCTCAAGTGATTTGCACCTTTGTCCCCAGGACCTGAAATTAGTCCCACAGGTCACAAGGGCCTAGAGAACTTGAATTCTCAAGTGCCGCCAGCTCTTCCTTTCCAGTAGAGGCCTGTGTGGCCTGGTGGGCCTAGCAGTCTGTGTGATTGTGGACTGTTCCAAGGGAGTTTTGTGGTCAGCAAGGCCTGGAAGTGCTGGTGTGTTCCTGTACACAATGGGCAGAAACTTGAGTCCCAGGCCGCTGAAAAAAAATAGCCACCGAACTCGGATTGCACAGTGTAGTAGCTACCACGAATCATTAGCCATCCTAGGCCTGTCAGCCGGGATTTTGCTGTTTCCATTTTCTCGTAAGAACCAGTGGCCACAGTCACAATAAGGGCTCCAACTCTTTGCCAGGCTGTTTGTCATCCTACCTCTGATTTAGATCCTCCACCACCCTTGGCATGTGACAGTGGTGCTGGATATCTGCATGGTGCTTCTGGACCTCCTGGTAGTTTGTCACCCTGCGTGTGCTTCCGGTTTGTCATAATGTAAATGAGTTGCATGCATTTCCTACTAGGGATACATTTTGGAAACATTCATTGCCCAGTAGAAAACACAGAAGCTTCCAAGTGTCAGGCACAGCATTGACAGGCATCTCTACAGTAGCCAGCCTGGTAGGTAGGTGTGGGAAGATTGCAGGCCTGTCACCAGAGAGAGTCCTGGCTCTGTCATCTCCTAGGTGATTCTGGATAGTCTCGCAGCATCTCCTGGTCTTGAGATCCACGTGAGGCTGCTTGAGATAGTATCGGGCACACACAGTTTGCATTCTGTCTGAAGCATGGTGTGCCAGGAGTGCTAAGTGCAAGTTCAAGGATGGAATGCAGAGGCTAGCAGGGAGTTCTCCTTTCTTCCTGCTTCCTAGAGGGCTCATTCACAGCAAGGACTTCCCTAACCCAGCACTGCAGGGAAGAGATAGGAGGAGGCTGGAATGGGCCTACTTGGGCAGTGGGAACTCCCTAGACAGCCCAACGAGATGCATACCTGCAAGGCTGGACAGTGGACACACTGTGGACATTAGCTCTTTCCTCTGAGCTGCAGCCAATGTCCTAGTTATCGCTGTACAGAGAAGGGTGCGTGCCAAAGGCCAAAGGCTTCCAGACTGCAGGTCAAGAACCATCTTCCACCCTCTCGGTGTGTTTGTAGAATCTGTACCAAGGACCCTTAGAAGTATAGAGCCACTATGAATGGCACCTTCTCTTCCCCACTCTGAAACCTCAGGGGCTGATCAGATTCACAGAGCGGAGGATGCTTCCTGCCCTCTGGGAAGGGCCTCCCTGAGACTGGCTCTCTGAGGATAGAACTGTGTGCTTTGAAGTCATGGGGGTAGATAGGGAGCTGAGCAGGGGGAAAGGTGTGGTTTGTGCCAGTCAGCCTGCTGGATCCATTTCAGCAAGGCATGCTGAGTCCAAGAAGGGATTGAGAGCCACTTATGGCATGGCTTGAATTGGGGTGAGTAACCCAAATGTCCCGTGGGAAGGATCATTATTGATACATGCATGTACAAGCATGCCTCGGCTATACCATTCTTACCCATGAATGTCATGGCTAACCACAATTTCCCACCGAGCCTCAGAATCCTCCCAAACCCAGTACTCCAAGTGGCCAGTTGCCACCTCAGATTCATCAAATGGGACGGATGCTTTGACTTTTATAGTTAGTGGTCCCTCACTCTTCAGTGATCCTGTGTCTCCTCTTCTGCTGTGGAGATGATGTGGAAGCTGCTGCAGCAGCCCTGCTGTGACAGATATTGCAGCGTTTCTGTCGCTTGACACTTCCACTCTGCTGTGTCATCAACAGCTCTTTAACTAAAAGCTGACCGCCAGCATAGCAACTGTGCTTTCACCGTGACTAGCCAGCTGTCTTCTCTCGCGGGAGGCAGTTTTTGCCTCTCTCTCATTAGAGTGTGAGGAGACAGTGCTGACACAAAGGAGCTTCTCTAGTCTTCCAAGAACACATGAGATCCTGGGGGCCAGGGCTGGACAACCTCTCCCTGCCCTTTCCTTCAAGGGAGCAGTAACTCTCTGGGACCCCAGGAGTCATGATCTGGACAGGGACAACACACATCTGCAGTTGGCCGTGGCCATCTAGCCTTGTGACCAGCAATGCTTCACACATGATTTTACCCTTTCCTAAGGCTCTGAGGCTGTGAGAGTTCTAGAACTTGTAGTGTAGACCTTCTCTCAGTCGGGGCTTCTGGCTTCCTGTTCCCCCATCTGAGCCACAGGGAGAGTGGAGGAAGGGTGGCAGGATGATTGAGGAGCCATGTGAGGAATAAGCAGGCCTACCTTTAATGTCTTAATGCAGCTAAAGTTTAGTCACTGGGGCCTCTTAGTTAAGAGGCCTGAAGGTAACAAGTTTGGGGTCTCTGTGTGAAAAGTCTTTTGATCGCTCTACTCAGTCATTACGTGCAAAAACCCAGGAGCCCCCAAGTCCATGGCTTTCTGCCAGCACACAAGTCTCAGTTCATACTGCTCACGACCAACTAGTACTACTCAGTTTCTAATGAAACTACTGTTGTCCTGGGGCCAGAGAGATGGGTCGGCAGTTAAGTGCTTTCTTTCCAGAGGACCTGAGTTCGATTCCTAGCACTCACACCGGGCAGCTCACAAACTGCCTATAATGCTAGCTCCCTAGGATCTGACACCAGCACTCGCTTGCCCGTAACCCAAACACATACCTGCATACATATGCATATGTAATTAAAAGCATTACTCTGGAATTTGCCTTGTTTCCCATATCATAATCCATAGAAGATTTGTGGAACATAGATGAAAAGGAAGCTGGGGAAATGGTTTAGAGCATCTGTTGCTCTTTCAGGGGACCCAGGTTTGATTCCCAGAGCTCACCCAAAGGCTCACAACCATCCTTAACCCCAGTTTCAGGGGGTCTGATGCTTTATTCTGAGCTCTGTGGGTACTGTGCATGCACATAACGCACACACATACTGCCAAAACAGTCATATACATAAATACACGTCAAAGCATTTTTAAAGATGAAATGGAAAAAAGTTGTCCACAATCCCAGTCTTACAGAAACTCTTTATCCCCCATGCATGCGCACACACACACATACTCACACACACTAAATGTTTACAGAAATAGCACCAGCGAGATGGCTTGGTGGGTTATAGTGCTTACGGCCAAGGCAGAGGACCTGAGTTCTCTATCTAGGCTTCACATGGTGGAAAGAAAGAACCAACTCTTGCAAATTGTCCCAGGATCATACACATACTGATATAAGTGCATATAAGCATGCAAAATAAATAAATGTAATTTAAAGAAAACTCAATTTTGAATATATTTAATTACAGCCTTTTCCCCTGTGCATCCATATGAGTTTTAAGAAAATTTGTATCATAGTTGAAATGTAATTTTCTCATGTTTTTAATTTTATGTGCGTTTTATCATTAATTTTAAATTTCAGTGTTAAGTGTATGTAAGATTCTATCTTACTAACATGCCATAAAATTTAACCCTTTGCTGCTGAACATCCTAGTTGTCTTAGCATTTTTATCTATGTGCTACTCTTAATAAATATCCCCATGTATTTGGGGGAGAAAATAAACCAGAGGATTGATTTGGGGACATTTTGAAGGCACATTAGCCCTGCTCATGGTGTTATTCACTAACATGCCAACTACACCTCATACAGGTGTGGTTTGTGGACCTCTGTGATTTGACATTTTAAAAAGAGCCTCTCTGAGGTACCCAGTGAATTTGATAATCCATGAAGATTTGATTTGTCTTCTATTAAATTTGTAAAAGCTGTGGTGGTGGTGGGGAGTTGAGTTCAGGGGGACCCTCGCTGTGTACAGACGAATTTGGGTCCAGTGGCTTTGGTCTTCTGCCTGAAGTCCTGGCAATCCTTACAGCTGTTGTTTCTCTTGTCCAATTCTATCTCTGTAGCTGCTGGGGCTTCCAGATGATGACGATGCCTTTGAAGAGTACAGTGCGGATGTGGAGGAGGAGCCAGAGGCGGACCACCCCCAGATGGGGGTCAGTCAGCAATAAACTTCTAGGTTGCCTTCCCGAAGGGGAGTAAGCCCTGTGCTGCCGATGAGATCCTGTGCTCCCCGATGGGGTCCTGTGCTCATGGGGTAGCTTTTTGTATTAGCTCTTCAAAACAGGACATCTGGCTCCTGACATCCAAATGAAAATGAAATACCTTTCAAATGACCAAACCATTTCTGTGATGAGCTTCGCTCAGAAGTGATCAGAATTTCTGCCCCACTTTGCCGGGGTTTCTGTGGAGATGTCTTGGTAGCCGTTGCCACTTTGAAGTTAGAATCCGTGTTGTGGCTGCCTGTTCCCTCTTGAGTTTATATTGGAGAATTAACGTTTGCTGATTGGAATGTAGAGAACACTGAATGTATTAAGGATGTGTTTTGAGTCCTCCCAGGGGACCTTGCTGAGGAAAAGCATGACAGAGGAGAAATGCAGCCTGCACTTTTTATGTCCCTTTGACGTGTCCATAAGTGAAAGGTCTTGCTTAGAAAGCATGAGTTTTACTATCTAGTCGTGAACTGCGCAAGCGCAGATGGCGAGGGTGAGGGCGGCTGAGCTCCTTGGAGAGTTTCTCCACTGTTGGATTGGTTATCTGAGCATGTAGCGGCCAGCTACTGGTCAGTGTAAATGTTCCGTGGTTGTTCGATCGTTTTAAAACATGCTAATTCCAAAGCCACTTTTAAATTCTAATAGTGGAAAGTATAGATGGGGTGAAAGATATAAATTATTGATTCCTTAAAACTGTTTCTAAGCCTGCATATGAAATGAAACCTTCACCTTCTCTCTTAAGATGAGATGGCAACTTGTTAAATCATGAAAACAACCAGAATCCGAGTAAGTGACCCTTAAGCTTTGAAGCCATAGATGAAATCTAATAGGAAAATAAACCAGGAGAAAAATTAGATATAATGAAATCCTTTACTTTCCTAATCTTTTCTTCTTTAGAGAATATCAAGGAAAGGCTCCCAGTGAGTTATTTTATTTAAAATGATAATGAAATACTCTAGGGAACCTCCATGCAGTGAAATTTTAAAGTGATATGAACGTGGGAATCTTAATTAGGGGATTACTTAGTTAAAAGAGGATGTTTTTAATGATCAGGACACACAGACAACTCTCAGAAGTAACTGCGTCATCATTTAACTAGTAAGTACCAGGACATTTTCTAATGCCATCGTGAGATCCTCCCATGTCTCGGGTTCTCATAACTTAGGCTGCAAGAGGTCCCTTCACAGCACTTGACTCCTCCATGCATCCAGTTTGGGAATGTTGTGCGTATGTGCACGCATACACACAGACACACACACGTAATCTGATTATGTTATCAGCATTTTAAACCCAAACCAAGCCCACCGTCACAGAAGCTTGTGTATATGGCAGCCGTGTCCAGGCATTTTGTTTAACCCAGTGATGCCGTGAAGGGTCTCGTTCTTCCTTGGTGCGCTGCGGAGTTCAGTTGCTAGGTGATGGTACATTGTGGAGTCCATCTGTGCTTTTCTACCTGTGTTTTTTATTTTCTGGAGGAAACTTATTAACGCTTAATTTCAAGCCGAGTGACTTCCCTTGAAGTTGCCCATTAGCACAGTTAAACTTAGTACCCCTTCCAGGGTGTGAGGTCCAGTCCTGTCCGTGCTCCCCCNGCCATATCTGCTCATAGTCGGGAGACTTGAGCTCTCTGTCTTGTGGATATGGTCCAGGGCAGGTATCTTCCTTTTAAACATAATAGGCCACACAAATAAATGACTTTTGAAGGTAAAATGAAGACACCTGAGCAGTTTGCTACATTATGAGGTAACCTGGAATTTTATACAGAGGCTTCAAATCTAAATTTACATATGTTCGAACATTAATATAAGATGGGTTTTTATCAAAAACGTATTTGAACTTTGACCAAATATACTTGGTATCATCGTATTAGTGTTCTCTATTTGTACAAGTTGAGTTAAGACCCCTAGTGGTGCAGCGGGCTACTGACAACTCTAGTCAGTCTTTTGTGTGCTGGGGGGGGGTCAGGAAGAGCAACCATCCCTGGCTGTGGCTGATTCCCATGACAGAACCCCCAGGCATCAGCAAATCTACTGCCCTTGCAAACCTCCCTGTCTGCTGTTGTGTGTATCCCTTCCAGTGTGCACATGTGTGTGTAAGCACACACATAGCCACCCCTACCCATTCTGTCAATGGTCATATCCCCATTGGGGCCGAAGGCAAACAGCCTGAGGTTGGTTAGTTATGGAAACGGGCCTGCTCCACAGTGAGAAAAGTGTGACCCTTCCCAAGACCACAGAGGCATTCCAGGACTACAGAGAACTCAGCCCTTGGCTGCAAACAGTGATAAGTCATGTGACTTTCCTACAAAACAGTAGTATTTGCTCTGCGAGCTTTAAACACCGTCCTGCTGCTGCCGCCATAGGAAGTATGTGAGCAAAAAGAGCGACGACGGTCAGGGACACGGGAAGAAAATAATTTGGAATTTTGCCAAAAATGGTGTCCTTAAGATGTTGACCATGCCACTACCTTAGAATATGGTGGCAGTGGGTGTCCAGATTCTGGAGCCTGGAGTCTGCCCCTCCCAAACAGCGTTAGAGTTGGTTGGCAGTTAACCCAAGAGGGGAGCTTAGCATGAAGAAATAGCTGTAAACAGATATGTGGTGAGCACTGTGCTTGTCTTGTCGCTCTGGGAAGTGACAGTGGGAAAACTTGGTAGGTAGTGGACAGAGGCAGAGTGAGAATAAACACACAAGGGAAGGACTGATCGCCTGCTGACTGTGATGACCGGCTGTGAAGTCTGAATTCTGCCCTGACAACACTACAGAGCCTGATCCTAGCGCTGAGTGACCCAGGGAGACACATTCCTCCTCTCTGCCTGGTGATAGCATTGTGCAGGCTTCATGGATCCAAGTCTAGAGCCAGGGAGGGTAGTGAAGCCCCGTGCTGTGCCTGGCACCACCCGGGTTTAGCCCCATGGAGTTTGTGACTCCGAGGCCCACTGCAGCAAATGGTGTATTTTGTGTTTCCGTGACCAGAGCACAAAACGTCTGTTATATGATGAGACTGTCCTTGCACGCTGCCACCAGAGCTGGTTTTGCAGTGTGCTTAAGGAAAACTGAAGCACACTGGGGGTGACACCATTGCTCAGGATAGACAGAAACTGTTCTCTAGCACAATGCATGGCTCTGAATATTGTTTCAGTTTCTCAGAGCAGGGAGAATGTGTCTGGGATATTGTCATCCCAGAGTGGAGTCTTTTAGTTATTGCATGTTAAAACTCACCAGTTGGGAAATAGTTTAATCAAATTGGGTTTTCTACAGTGAGAGGAATGTAGAAATGGGCAAGATTTAATGTGGGTTGGGAGGAGATGAACAGGGACCATGAGAGAGAAAGGTCTCAGTCCATCTGGGTTGTAAACAAAGCACATAGCCCACACTTACCTCCTGGGGTACAGGGCCAAGCAGCCTTTTCTTAGCTGTCTCTAGAGAACTGCTTTCCTCGGAGACTGGAGGTTTAGAGGATGCTGGTGATGGCTCTGTGACTTTCACAGTGTCCCCTGCCAAGCCAAAGGCACGGTAGGTGCCATGCACACCTGGTGGAATTCCTTCCCCTAAAAATAAAATCCACGGCTAGCCAGGGAAGCATGCCTTCGCGACTGCTGGCTCCAGAGTGGCTGCAATGGCAGCTGGCAGAACGTGAGCCATGCCTGCCCTCTCTCTCCTCCGCTGGTGATTCTGCTGTCAGTGAAACTCAAATGAAGGCTCTTGTCCCTAGAATAAGCCTTGAGGGGGAGATGTCATGCCTGGCTTGTTGCATTGTCTTCAAATGTGCACAAGAAGATTTTCGCATTAGAAATCCCTCTTTCATACAAACACAGTTACTTGGTTTAATGGTAGCTAGTATGACTCAAGAAGCCGAGGTCTTTTAGGTTTCATATAGAGTAGGTGTAAAACTTGCAGGAATGCTGGCAGCCTGTGGTCTGTGGCAATGGCCATGAGCATTTCATGTTAGGAACCCCATTCACCACACTGCAATGCTGAATAATTCCAAGCAACTTAAAGACTGCACCAAGCCACAGTCAGTCCGCTTAGGGCTGTGTTCAAGTTGTTGGGTATTAGGGAGAAAGCTGGCAGTGTGCTCCTCATATCTCCCTGGGCCTTCCTTTCGTTTTTGTTTCTTGAGATTCAATTTTAGCAGGTACCTTCTGAACTGGCCTAGACAGATGCTCTATATACAAATGCCAGCTTTCTAAAAGGCGCTAAAATAAATAGTCAGTGCTGGGCAAGTCCAAGCCAATCTACAATCCAGTGATAATTTGTGTACAAGCAAGATTTCAGCCACCTCCAGA
>LOJH01015850.1:3731-14660 GCA_001685095.1 Ellobius talpinus | reverse complement strand
CAACCACATGGTGGCTCACAACCATCTGTAATGAGATCTGGCGCCCTCCTCTGGGTGTGCGGGAATACATGGAGGCAGAATGCTGTATACATAATAAATAAATCTTTAAAAATAAATAAATAAATAAATATCCCATTCTGTCACCCTAAGATCGGTATAGTGAAAGTGAGAATCTTCTATGCTTGTCCCTTATGCCGTCTCAGCCTCTTTCTGAAACAGTTTGTCCTTGTTTTCTTCCTAAGTCTCCCCAGGGGCTGATTGGCTCTAGGTAGGCTCTCCCAAGATTTGACACCAACACCTTCCCTCAGACACTGCCCATCCCTTCTTGGAGCTGTTGACAGAAAACAACAAGCACCTGTAGGACCGATTCGGTATCACTGCTCCTTTCTCTCAACGGCACCACCGTTTAACAGACACCTAAGAAATGGCCTCTTTATGCGTCTGTGCCATTGTGTTCTCTCCTCATTTACTTCTGCCTTTCTGTCCCCATAGCTGGTCCCTTATCTCCAGACAGCCTTCCCTTCTGTTATTTTCTCTAACTCCAAATTCCATGAGCATTTCTTCCTGCTCCCCCATGATTTCCTTTCTCATTTTATGACTTGCATACACACATATAGATACACACTCTCAATTTAAAGCCCAGTTTTCATAGAAGAGAAGATATGAAATAGTTTTTTTTTCCTGAGTCTGGCTTATTTCACTTTACGTGATTTCCAGTTGCATCTATTTTCTCTATTTTCTTGTGATTGTCATAACTTCATTTTTCTTGATGGCTGTACAAAATTCTATTATGTATATGTAGCAGATTGTCTTTATCCATTCATCTCTTAACAGATGCCTAGATTAGTTCTATTTCCTGGGCATTGTGAATAGTACAGGGGAACCCAGTGACGAAAGATAAAGCCTTAAGCAACGCTTTGCAACTGGGTATTCCACGTGGATAAGCAATGTTGGAACCAAGAGCCAACTTGAAACAGAGCACCTATGTGCTCACAATGTAAACGGCATTTCATTGCAAGTTTATAAAAGCATAATTCATTAAAGACTTAACTGCCCCATGTGAGAACAATGGCGTGTAAATTGGTGAATTCTGCTTGTTCTCCAGGTCTTCCGAGTGTGGGATATCCAGACCCTATCAGTATTGCAAGTCTTCCACGATAGCCAAGGAGGGCCAGGAGACATGCAGATTTACTCCATGGTGTATGACGCCAACCATGGCGTGCTCATTACAGGTATGTCTATTGGACGTATAGAAAATTAATCTCATATCTTTTACGTTTTAAAAAGGATAGCTTTTCAACACTTGCTATGAAAATGCACACAAAGAAAAGGAAATGACTAACCATGGTTAGTGATAGTATAAATATTTATTTCAGTTTCTTATCCTATGTTAGTTGATGAACTATGCAACCTCCCTTTTATGAAAATACCAGGTCAGTTCTCTAGGATGATGAGCCTAGGGGTACATGGACTAGGTGAAGCAGAAAGGGATGAGAGGACTGTTGCTATGTCTGGGCTCTGGTCTGCCTCTCGAATGCAGTAAATTGGTACTTTCATAGGGTGGTGACCCTGGTATGTGCCAGCATGAACTTGTTTTCTGAGACAAAACAGTTCTGGTAAGGAGCTGGTAACTCTGTAGGGTGGGCACAGACCTTCTCAACTGCCTTTGCTTCCAGATAAAGAACAGTAGAGAGAGGCCAGAATCCAGGAAGATGGGTCCTAAATACAATGCATTGATTGCCAAATTGTTTTAAGGGTTTTCAAGAACTTTGTTAGGCATTTAGCTTGGCTACTGTTCACATGCACAGCCTTCAGCCTTTAGAAGAAAACTGGCTATATTAATAGCAGCTCTACCCTCTGGAACACTAAGCCAGAATTGCCTTTCCTAAGCATATTACCACTGACCACCTGAGTTCCTGGAGGATTAATTAAGTCAGGGAAGTGATTGGTGCTGTCGCTGTTGGGGAACATAATTATTTTTAATTTGGTGTTGTTTATTTGTCCTGGGTTAGAAGAAAACCATCACTTCATGCTCAATAAATAATTTTCCACCCTGGAAAAGAGAACTTAGTTTCGGCTGTGAATGCTTCTCCTCTATGTGTCCTCATCTGAAATGAATGCATTAATGACTATTCACAGATGTCACCTCTTCACACAAACCTTGCCTGCTCAATTATTGGGCTCAGCATTTCCATCCCAATTATCATCAGGGTAAAGAAAGGCTAAAATACCAAGACAAAGAAGATGAAGAATAGAAAAGCCAAGCATATACTTTTTGGTGGTGCTCCTGTTTGCAAAATACTGAGCTCTGTGTATTGCCTGATCATTAAAAGTGCAGCCATCACATCCTCACACAGACATACATATAGGCAAAGCGTGAATGCACATAAAACAAATCAATAATTAAAAAGCACAGCTCTCAGATGACATCGGGATTACATCAAGTGTATTAATTTGTGCTTAGATTCCCGTGACATCAAGTAGAGTAGTTTTCTGAGCCGTGTGGGCAGCAACTCTGTACTCAATGCTTGGTGAACACGTTGTGACTGTCAGTGCCATCGTCAAGAGGCCGGTGACGATGACCACAGCTATGTGTTGACTTTTTACTCTTTGTTTCCTCTGTGCAGTCACCCTTTGAGGCCAGAATCCTTTATTGAAGTTTCCCAAATGCACAAGCCAAACCTCAGACAGGTCAGAGCCGAGACTCGATCTCAGAACTTCTGACTCCTGCATCTGCATTCATTCTTTCCCCGGCATTATTTCCATTGCTGTATGATAACTAGCGAAAAGGGCAGGAAAGCATCAGCTCTTCATAGGCAGACCCAGCCATGTGAACTATTGTTATCATGTTTAGGGATTTATGGAGATGCTCCAAGTGTGCCTTTGAGAGCCCAATGGCCTTCCATCTCTCACGTTTCCTGGCGGGGTGTTTGAACTGAGTAACATTACCTGATGAGGCTTCTCAGTCCTGTACATATATCTGAACAGGCTGCGTAACAAAATCTAAACACCTTGGTAACTGCTGCTAAGACTTGGAGAGTTCCTTTGGAATGATGTGAGAAAGTCACCGCTGCATCCTTGGTGACAAATTGATAGCCACATCAATAAAGTAGGAAGAAGCTTCCTATTCTCAGAACTTCTGCTTTTTTTTGAACTCCAGAATGTACTGTGCAGTGGTGGCACATGTCTCTAAGAAGCAGAAGTAGGCAGATCTTTGAGTTTGAGGCCAGCCTGGCCTACAGAGTAAGTTCCAGGACAACCAAGGCTACACAGAGAAACCCTGACTTGAAAAAAAACCAAATAAATAAAAATGAACTACAGAATGGTTTGATAATTTTTACCAGTATTTTTAGACATTGCATAAACTAAACCACAAAAGATCCTGATTTTGAGATTTAAGTCATACCCATAGGAAAATGCAAGAATCCTGCTTCCCAGTCAGTGCCCTGGTCAAGCTAACTACATGGTGATTTGGAAATTAATTTTACTATTGATGGTGCAATCACTGGCCTGTAATCATTCTCATTCATTATATTTAATCAGACCATGTTCACAGCATGTGTTATCATCTGTTGGCTTGAAGAATTTCAATCACCAGAGCAAGCCTCGATTCAGCAGATGGCTGGTGGTCAGCATCACCAATGTGCACACACTGGAGAGGCACACAGTCAGGAACAGGGAGCAGACTAGAAAAATGGGGTTCAGAATGACCTGTGTTTGAAAGATAATCTCCAATTATCTCCAATGAATGCTTTCCCCTGGCTGCATCTTATTTGCTGTGTTTGCCAGAGATGCTCTGGAGGAGGCAACAGTATCTCACCTATTAAATGCTAAGGCACTGATCTTTTATACTCTAATCTCACTGACTGGCTGGCTCCAAATCTAGTTGGTTGGGTCATATCCTTTGTGAAATTCCATATTTCTGATAATGACAATTTAGGCATGAGATGGTTTTGCAAAATTTTTCATTCTTTACTTCATTTCAGTTTTAAGATGCAATGTCACTATGCAGCCAAGGTTGGCCTAGGACCTGTGATCTTACCATTTCAGTCTTCAAAGCGTGGAATACAAGGATGCACCATCAACCACACCCAGCATTATGACGTCCTTCCTTCTTTCCTTCCTTTCCAGGATCGAGCGTTATAGACATGTATCCATTGTCCAGGATGATACAGGACACAAAGCAGGTTCCTCACACTCATGAACGAGAAATCAATGTCATGCTGTACAACAAATACTTCCATCAAGTGCTCACTATCTGCTCAGAGTCTGTAATCAAGGTGAGTGTGTAAGGACCTCCTAGGCAGAAAAAGGCTGAGCAAGCAAAATGCTATCTTCCTATAGGTAAAACATAGGGTTTTATATGTAGTGGAAATAGACTGAGACAATATATTGAAGTTCTTTAGGCTATCAGGAATACATGATAAAGAAGTGTTTTAAGCCAGTTCAAGCCGCATGTTTGGTAAAAACAGAAAATTTAACCATATTATATTTATATATTTCTTTGGAAAGGGTGTATGTGTTTGTGGAGATCAGAGGACAACCTGTGGGTGTCAATTCTCTCCTTCTATCGTGTGGGTCTCATGGGTCAAAGTCAAATCATAGGCTCGGTTACAAGCATCTTCATCCCTTGAGTCAAATAGAAATTTTAAAGAACATATATTAAGGAGAAAGAATAGCCCATATTTAGATTTCACTAAAGGTTGTCTGCTAAGAAGGAAGGGAGAGACATTGAGCAGACAATGCACCATAACTCTTCCAGGTGCAAGTTATATACCAAGACGTCTAAGTCTATGATCTTATTTAAATCTCATGAAAGATCTTTGCAGACAGATGGAGGCTTCTGTTCTAAAGATGGGGAAGACAGGACTCAGAGATAAATGACCTGCCTCAGATTCTATTGTTCTCATAAAGGTGGGACATGAGCCTAGGTCTGTCTGCTGTGAGCATCCATGGCCTTGGGCTCTGTACCTCTGGCCACGCCCACTGCTGTGTCGAGTGGCATAGTTCTTAGTCATATTGACTATGTTTGTCTTACAACCCCTGAAACCATCTAGCAGAGATACCAGGGGTGTTTCCATCCTATTATTTCATGAATGCATTAAGCGGAGGCCTGGTAGACAGCATCCCTCTGGGAACCCGCCAAATGCCTCATATGCTAACCTTCTGTGGTCAGCTGCTGGATATTTTCTTAAGCCTGAATCCCCTAAACTCAGTTAATTATCATAGGACACAGATAAAATAGACTAAAATAAACCCTGCCCTGCATTCATGTGATAATGTGCTCCTAAGCATGGTGTCTTATCTTTGCCAATAAGGCGGTGGAGAAGAGTATCTAAGGGAATTTTTCTGCCCTATTAGATGGAGAGGGATTATAGTTCAGATTTGCAGATGGGTGCCCTCGAGACCCATTTATACAGGGACTCACATTCTTCTCTCTCCTCTAAGGACCTTGTCTACACACAACACTCAGAGGCTGAGAATGTGGCCTGTGGGCCAGACATACTTCGTATGAATTAGGTCTCTACTACTTCCCAGACAGCGGCTGTCACACAGCCGTGAGTTATTTCATCGGCTTCCTCTCATCTTTCACATAGCAGCGCTAACTCCCCTCCCAGTCCCTGGGAGAGAAACATACCTCTCCACCTCTGGCCTTCTGGAGGTGCTGCCCCACGCCACCAGCTCCAGTGCCGACAGCTGCTTCAATTGCTCACTGATGAGAAATTTTACACCTGAACTTGGCGCAGCCACAAAGTAGAAGGGATGCAGGTCCCAGCTCTATGGGTTTGTCTTCTACATGTTTCCCCTGAGAGGGATGGATGAGCCATGGTATTTCTGGACTTTTCCCCGTACTGCCAGCCAGTTTCACAGATGGCCTGTCTCACTCTTACTGTCACCTCTTTCTCTGTCACTGTGTCTCATATCTAGCCAGGGAACTACCTGAAATGACTAGAGAGCTTTCTTTAAGAATTGCCCACGTATTATACTGCTCACCACACTTATCCCGCGAGCCATAGTGTCAGTGAAGACTTAATTGAGCATTGTTAATTATTGTGTTTCTATCCCATTGCCACCTTTGTTTCATCCTTATAGGGATAAGGTAATTTTCCCATTACCATGACAAAATACCTGAGGTAATCAATTTAAAAGAAGGGAATATTTGCTTTGTTGCATGTTTTATTTTTTGGGGAGGGGTCAGTGAATGGTAGATGTTGCTTGTTTTGCAGGGGTTCACGGCATGGTAAATTAGCCTAGTTACTTTGGGGCATTCGATGAGGCAATGCATTGTGGTAGGATGTGAGAAAGGACAAGATCCTCACCTTGTAGTATTCAGGAAGTGAGAGAGAGAGAGAGAGAGAGAGAGAGAGAGAGAGAGAGAGAAAGGGGAGGGGATAAGGTCTAGTATCCCTTTCAAAAGCATGCCCTCAGTGATCTAAAGTCTCCATGTGAGTATTTTACACTGCCTCAGCCACCTGATGCTCAGTAGACATTCTCAGGGATAGCACAGTCCCCAGTAACAGAAGTCAACTTTCACAACTTGCCTTTGAGCACTCAGGGCAGGGTGCTGGGGAAGGTGTGCAGAGTACTAATTAGAAAACTTTGACAATGGTAAAAACTTTGCTCAGAAATGAAGGGCAGATATTTGGAATACCTGGGTTTTGCTGATGTTTTATTCTTCTATAGGTATGGGAACTTGAGACGGGCCTCCAAATATACCAGATTCTAGACCCTCACGGCTTCAATATTGAACTAACCTGTGCAGCTATTGATGAAAGTGGATTTATTTTTGCCACAGGAGCATATAATGGTGAGCCTAGTGTTCAGAATATGACATCTCATGGTATCCTGAGAATTAGTGCAGGAATTCTTAAGTTTAGGGGGTTTAAGGATCAATGTGAATTAGGCTGACATACAGACATTCCAGAGAGATGGCACGGCCTGGGTTAAAAATCAAGAGTCTATTTCATGGCCACTAATGTCTGGATACAGATGTAATAAACAAACTCGTAACTTACATTCTGTTCATGTGGCTGATGCAACTGTGTGCAAAAGCCTTTTACATAATGATCCATGTGTCTGGAAACACCATGATGAAACCCACTACTCTGTACCTTAAAAAAATAGTCACAAAAACACAAACCAAAGGCTTTCATTTTTAATCACTGGAATCACTGGCACATTGGCACACAGAATATCGCCCACATTTTAATGTGTATAATTGCTTACAGCGAGTTAATACATTAGGGAAAGCCACTTTACACCGTAGTTAGGAATGAAAAGACTTTCCCATATACCACCGCATTTCAACTGCTGGTGGGAAATAGTCGTGTTGCCCTGACTCGTTCTATCCCCATGTGCTGTTAGCTCAGAGGAAGCCATTAGACTTGGGGTCTCTTGCTGCTGCTACTACTGCTACCATTGTCGCTGTGTGTGTGTGTGTGCATCCATGCACACATGTGTGTGCTTGTATGTGCTTTACACATGGTACCCGTACACTCTTCCTCTGAGCTACATTCCCAACCTCTACAATACTTTTACCCATACTGTCTTGGGGACCACACAAATTACCCGTCCAGCTTTGGTGCAGAATGCCTAGAGTTCTATACTGGATCCACTTCTATGCCTAGGCTCTAGGAAGGCACATCAAACTTGAGGGACTTTGGAGCTTGGGTGTGGTTGTGTTTCATATTTTTTCCTCTATGGAGCACTTGTAGGAACTAGAGAGCTGCACACTGCTTCATCTTTCCTCTGCCTCTTGTTCTGAGCATCCACAAAAGATCCGCTTGCTTTAGAGTAGACAGAGTGACCAGCTGTATGAACTATGCAGAATCTATTTATTATGGGGCATACTTGATAAGTAAATGCTTCCTCACAAACCAGTTGATGGAATGAGTGGGCACCCGATGTGAAAGTCGGATATTTGAAAATGTGAACAGCAGATAACACAGCAGGAATGCAATCATGAATGCAGCATCAAGGTGAGGGAATGCTTTGGCATATAATGCACAGGGACAGTGTTCTTCCCTAAAGAGCGATGCAGAGGAAAGCAACCTCACCATGTCACCGGCACCCAACACGTCCATATAAAGTTACTAGTAATTTTAGTTCATGTATTGTTAATTACAAGTGTTCATTGCATTGTATCATTGGTCTGGTTTGAGGTCTCTGGTTTTTGCTGCATCATCAATATTGAACCCTCACTGGGGCTCCTTTTGGATAACCTGTTGATCTATGTCATGGAGATCCTATAACTTTGAGTCTGCAGGACAATCCCCTTCTGTGCTCCCACAGATCATAAATGGGGTGGATAATTGGATGAGCCAACTTATAGCCCTGATTCTGGGTCTGGGTGGTTGCTTGGTTGGTCAGCCCACCAGCTCTCCTTCATCCTCAACACCAGAGTGAGCTCTCCAGCACTGCCCAGGCTATCTCACCATATGTAGTAAGCAGCAAGGGGGCAGGGCTGAGTATCCTGCCCTCACGTAGTTCTTGCTATTGTGCAAGGTATACGAGGTAGTTCTTGTTGCTGCAGGGAATCATGGATATAATTAATGTCTGGTGTTGGTAATGAGCAAATAAATTATGGGGGTAGCCTGCCTGGCAGAGGGACATACAGTGAAATCATTACATGCCCAACAGTGTTAGTACTGAAGACTGAGTCATAGAGAGGAGATGTTGGGCTTAGGGAAGAAGCAGGGACTTGAGTAGAAAACTAAACACTGCCCCACCTTTCTACCTCATCTTATTCTGGATGCCTACAAAATATCTGCTTGCTCTAGATTAGACAGTGTATGGGACTATTCACTACCCAGAATGTTTTTATTCTCAAGTAGATTTGTAAAATAAATGCTTCCTCACAAGCCAGCTGATGGAATGAGTGGACATAAGTTTTCAAGCATAAAGACTGACTCCATATATGAGCCTGGGACCTCAATCCCACCTTCTGAAGGTTCCATTAATAGTGCCAAGATGGAAACCAAACCTTCAACACTTAAACCTTTGGGGACCACTCATCCAAACCAAAGCACACATCCATTGCTTTCAAGACACCATCCTGTTCTGCACACTTCTTTGATTAGCCTGTGACAAACCATGCAAGGCAAGACTGGGGAGACTCAGCTGTCAGTCTTAGTAAGAAATAAATACAGGATGCATTTCAACAGGATCAGTGTCCCCTGAGTTAAGAGCCAAGTTAAGAGTTAAGGTTGTCTGCACACCATCTTACCCATGAAGCCCTTTCTCCATGCCCTCAGGAACAGCTAAGATCTGGGACTTTGGCAGTGGGCAGGAGATGAAAATGCTGCCAGAAGGGAAAGATTGGGCAGAGGAGGAACACGGTCTGCTGCGCCTGTTTTTCCTCAAGGCCCAGGTGAAGCACCAGCACCTCGTCCTCGCCTTGGAACGCAATGGGACTATCAAGATGATCCAGGTTTGAATCCCGCTTCCATGCTTGTTCTACAGACAGTCTTCTTGGGAGAAAGTCAATGGTGATCATTTCTCTACCTCTCTCTGTGTGCCTCTCTTTTTCTGCTTCTATCTCTGTCTCTACATCTTTCTTCCTCTCTCTCTCTCTCTCTCTCATTATGGTTTCATATAGCCCAGCCTGACATTAAACTCTTGATTCTCCTGCCTCCATTTCCCTAGTGCAGACACCACCACACCCATCGTGCCCCCTTGCTCAGTCTATGTGATCCTGGGAATTGAGTCTATGGCTTTAAGCATATTAGTTAAGTAATCTACAAACTGAGCTACGTCTCCAGCCCCATTCAACTCCCCTCTCTCCAGTCAGTTGAGGATAATGCTTATCCGTCAGCTTTCCTGTGATGCTAGTAACCAACTTTGCTCAAGTCCAAGAAAATGGCAAAAAACACAGCTCCCCAGGCCCAGCATCCCACCAGTCACATGCGTGCTTCAGCATCATTAGGGATCCCCTAAAATGGGTGTCAGAAAGGTTGAGCTGACAGACATCTCTCTACCACTGCTAATATTGCTTATACCCTACCTCAGCAATAATTCTCAACTCCTCAAGAGGGCTCCCCAGCAGATTCTGTCCCTTGTGGCCCATCAAGCATTCAAAGATGCTCAAGTCACCTTTGCCATTCCTCACCAAAATGACTTACAAAGTCATTATTTTAAGGTTAATGGTGCAATCTGCTCAGGGCTGTTTGGGGAGGTTTGAGATAGGATAATTTATTTTTCTATGAATCTATTATCACCTAGGAATACTAATGCCTTCTTCAAATTTTAAAAAGAAGCCAACATCATTTATCTTGGCTGTGTGGCCCTCACCCAGTCAGCTAGACCTCAAGGACTAACATTGCCTTTGTTGTTCTCCTCTGAAAGCTAAGATCAGAAAATAAGTCTTGAAGAGGATTTCAGTGATGAAGTACAAACATCGACTGGGATGGCTAATCCTTTTAGCTGAGAGTGAGAAGGGGACATCTTCCCCAGTTGGTAGATTCTTCCCTTATTGTCTGCATAGCCCAAAATGTGACTGTAGGAAGAATGCCTTGGCAGTCCACATAAAACACAATGTCACTTGCCTTCTGGAAGTTGCTGTAATTGAGCTATGCTCACTGTACTTGAAAGGCTGCAAAATGAGTCATGATTCTGTACTTGGGATGCCACTGGGTTGGTAGAGTACTCGCCTTAAGCATGCACAAAGCCCAAGGTTTGATATCTAGCACCACATAAGCTGGGCATGGTGGTACACACATGCAATTCTTACATTTGGGAAGTGGAAGCAGAAGTTCAAGATCATCCTTGGCTGCTCAGTGAGTTCAAGATCAGACAGGGATACATGAGACCATCACATATCAAAAATGTTTTAGTTTCTGCCCTAGTGACTTCCACATTGGTTATTCTGGTCTTCTGTGCAGAACATTAAACTAAGCTTAGAGAGAGAGAGAGAGAGAGAGAGAGAGAGAG
>LOJH01015849.1:12994-23196 GCA_001685095.1 Ellobius talpinus | reverse complement strand
GGAATTGGGAGGAGGGGAGGAGGTGGAAAAATTTTTTAATAACAATAAAAAAAGAATAGATAGGGCAATTGTGGTCCATTTACACAATGGAGAAATAATTTACACAGCAGAAATAAATGATGACATCTTGAAATTTGCAGGAAAATGGGTGGATCTAAAAAACATCATACTGAGTGAGGTAACTCAGACCCAGAAAAACAAACATCATATGTACTCACTCATAAGTGGCTTTTAGATATAAAGCAAAGAAAGCCAGCTTATAATTCACAACCCCCAGAGAACCTATACATAATAAGGACCCTAAGAGAGACATACATTGATCTAATCTTCATGGGTAATAGAAAAAGATAAGATCTCCTGAGTAAATCAGGAGCATGGGAACCATGGGAGAGGATAGAAGGGAAGGGGAGAGGAAAAGAGGGTAGCAAAGAAAAATGTTTAGCTCAATAAAATAAAAACGAAGTAGACCTGTTTATACCTCAAACAAAAGTCTAAGAATCCACCTAGATTCCTACTCCCTTAAACTATGGATTCCACCCAGGGAGTGGTTTCCCTACAGAATGTTTTGATCTAGGGTGTGAGAGTTACTTGTCTTGTTCTGGCAACAAAATTTTTAACTAAGAATGTAGCTAGCAACCATTCAACTGGTTTGTTCATTCCCTTGTATCATGTTAATGCAGTTTTTATCTTACTCCTACCTTTTGGGGTCGGGGTATTTTAAGCAAATTAAAATTAAACATGCACAATTTCAGTATTCACTGGAATACTCCCTCCCGATACTACCTTATGTTTCTGTTTTATTATTTTTACTCGTGTCTTCATTCTCTTTCCTTATTTTCTAATCCCCATGCCCCTACCCTGGTAAGTGGTATCCTTGTCGAAGCTGGTCCTGACAGTTCCATATCTTTCTCGTGTTCTACTTGTAAGCATGAATGTGGACACTTAATGTTATTTAAAGTTTTTATTACATTCATATTGATTAGTGTCTGTGTGTGTCACAGCATATGGGCAAGTCAGAGGACAATTTGCAGGAGTTAGTTCTTTACATCCACAGCATGCATCCCAAGGATCTAACTCGTGAGCAAGTACCTTTTCCAGCAAGACATCTTGCCAGGCCCACCTAACATTATCTTTAATCAAATGTGTTCTACTGAGACAGAATGCTTGTTCACTACTACAGTTGAGTCTTTTGTTTTGCATCTTTTGGAAAGAATGGCTTTTAAAGGGCTGTGCTCAAGTAATCTTGACTATGATACACTTACCTAGGGAGTTGCCAAATTTTCCAGTTAATTTAATAGATGGCAAAATCCCCAGTCTCACAGCATGAGAATATGGGTTCAGTTTGATGTCAAATGAACTGAAGAAGAAGGTGCCCCCTTCTCTCAAACAGAAATTCTAGTTTAAAGCTATGGAAGCTATTTTTCAGATGTTTATGTTTCTTTTATTAAATTTCCATCAGCCATCTATGAAGACTTCAAATATTTACAAGGGCAGAGGTTGTTTTACATGTTAAGAAAATATACTTCTTCCTTGGGCCATTTTAATTCCTCTGCCAGGACTTTCTGTGCCAGGAGGAATATGACTTGTAACCTTTCCTTCTTGACACCTAGGTCAGATGTGTAACAGATTCAGACTCCTGGGGTAACTATGAACTGAAGTTCCTGCGGAATGCTGCTGACACACAGCAGTGCCTGAGGCTGCTGCATCCACAGGCTTGGCCCAAGATTGAGCTCATGGCATTTCTATTTTCTTCTTTGTTATCTTAAGTTCTGTCTGACTGATTCTGCCACAGGAAGTTCAAACTGAAGTACAGATTTAGAACTGTACTGATGTCCATTTATTCCTATAGAAATATGCAAAAACTGCGTACATAATTTCACTACAATCTGCTTAAAACCAGTTCCTCAAATTAGCTAATACAATGAAAAATTCAATGACTGAATGAAAACACGCATATTGGATTTTCTACTAAACTACAAAGCTGTTTTCACACATTAAACATGGGGAAAGTTATTTATTTCCTACAAATGAAACATGTATGATCTTTCGTTCTCACCACTTGGTAACTGTAAAAGCTAATTTTCTTACTTATGCCTAGAATTTCAAGAAAGCAAAATACGGTTTCAGGATGTGACATAGCATCCAAAAGTACACAAAGCACTGGATGGCAGGTAATAAAGATTGACTTATGATCATTTCCCTTTTTATTAATAGCAGTATAGTCATATTAGCTAAAACTTACTTCATACTATTTACTATAGTATGTATGTCATCTCTAAGTACTTTTAAAAATTAGATTGTTTCATTGCCTAATAGGCAGCTTAAGCATTATTTTACCTACTTTACACATCACAATCTTAAAAGAAAAAAGGAAACTTATCTAAACCAAACTGTCTAAAATCCTCACCCCTCCTACCTACATGATCTTTCCCTAATTTTCAGCTGTCTTTTTTGTTCCACCTTTTTGTGGTATAAAAATGAATTTTACTTGTACTTTTCATTTCTTTCAATTAGCTTTGTTTTATAACCAACGCTTTAAAATGGGATACAAATGCTTTACTTTGGTGATTTTTTTTCCTTCTAGAACTTGAAACTTGTCCCTCTGCTCTCTGCCTGCTTCCATAGTTTCCAATAAGAAGTCCAATAATGCTCGTATTGTCGGAAGATTTTCCAATGACTTTTAAAACCATTTCTCTTTTGACTTTGAGCTCTGTTCCTCAGAGTACCAACATTATGCAAGTGTGGTGATTTGAAGGAAAATGGCCCCCAAAGGGCGTGGCACGATTAGGTGATATGGTTTTCTTGGAGCAGGTGCGGCCTTATAGGAGGAAGTGTGTCACTGTGGAAGCAGACTTTGAGGTCTTATATATTCTCAAGCCACACCACATGTCTCAGTCCACTTCCTGTTGCCTGTGTATCAAGATGTATAACAATCAGCTCCTTCTCCAGCACCATGTCTGCCTGCATGCCACTAATTTCCACAAAGATTATAATAGACTAAACCTCTATAAATGTAAGCCACCCCAATTAAATGTTTTTCCTTTATAAGGGTTGCCGTGGTCATGGTGTCTTTTCACAGGGAAAGAAACTCTAGGACAGCAAGTTTTTAACTACATTCTGCTCTTTCCCTGGAGCCCTACCATGGTGGCACAGTGTAGAGAAAGCATGTTCTACAGTCTATAATGGAAGCCACAAACTTTTAGTAGGTTGGTACCTATAATGTTAGTCCTTTAAAATCCTTCCTAATGGCATAACTTTCTTTTACCACAGTATGACAACACAAGAAGGCTGGGAGATGACTGAAGGAAAAGCAGTGTCTGCAACCAGGGTATGATTATGCTTTGGCAAAGTTTGTCTATGGAGACTGAGTCTTTGTTGTGGAAAACAGCATGAGAGTTTTTTTGTAGTCCTTGCTCTCTAGGCCATCTTTTGCTAAAACATTGAAGAGACCATTTTCAAACCTCTACCATAAATTTGTATGTGTGTGGGGGGGTGCTCCTCGAGGCAGAATCCATTAAATATGCTTCCTGGTGCTGTCTCTCATAAGTTTTTGCCCTAATGGCAATACCTGTTCCACACATGTGCAAAGCTTGTGCTATTGGTAAGCAGATATCAGGTGAGCTTTCACTTCATTTGTTCCCTAGGTGATATGACTTGCCACCCAGTTTCCTCAGGAGTTGAAGAAAGCTATCATTTTTAACATTTGTCTACATTTTCTTCTGGAGAAAGATGAGAGCAATTTCTTCCAGGTGTCTAAATTGGAGTACTAAAATGAGAAATCTCTACCTTAATTTTAAAAAGCACATATTTAAAATATTTGATTCAATGGAATTTGTGCAATGAGCTACCAGTTAATAAATAAAATGTTGCATTTCATTTTTGCTGTATTCAGCAATACTTTGAGCTTCGGAAAATGCTCCTGTATGTATCATAAGGGGCCAGTGATGTGATTCAGTGGGAAATAACACTGCCAAGTATGATGATCTCAATTCAATCCCTAGAACACCCCATGAGGGAAGGAGAGAACCCACTTCTGCAAGTGGTCCTCCGATCTCCATATACAGCACTGTAGGATTGCACACCCTCTTGATACACAATATGTAAGTAAATGTAATTTTAAATGTTTAAAGTAATATATCACAAATAAGCTAAGTGTTCAGGAAGCATATCATCTAAATCACCAGCAATCTTACAGTCATTAGCAAAGGCAGAATTTCTTTGCCTTTATAAAATCATACAAATAAATCACTCGTTTTTGCCAAATATTGATCATCATATAGGTCTGTGCTCTTTCCCTGATAGGTGAGTGTAGATGAAAGTTTCTGTCTCAACCAGTCCCATATCCATTCAGAGGCTTATGTTAATTATAAACTGCTTGACCTACTGCTCAGGCTTATGACTAAGTAGCTCTTACAACTTAAATAAGCCCATAATTCTTATCTATGTTTAGCCACATGGCTTGACATGTTTTCTCAGCATAACATTCTCATCTTGTTTCCTCTGTATCTGGCTGAAGACTGTGTCTCTGCCTTTCCTCTTCCCAAAATTCTCCTAGTCTGATTGCCCTGCCTATACTTCCTGCTGATCTACTGGCCAATCAGTGTTTAATTAAACC
This sequence comes from Ellobius talpinus, assembly GCA_001685095.1. Classification (NCBI taxonomy): domain Eukaryota; kingdom Metazoa; phylum Chordata; class Mammalia; order Rodentia; family Cricetidae; genus Ellobius; species Ellobius talpinus. The sequence goes on along the minus strand of LOJH01015849.1, from coordinate 18,581 downwards.
AATACAAGTGACAAATCTTTGCAGTGTACAAGAGCATTTTACCCACAGCAGATGAGCTCACTCATTGCATAGAATCTATACTACTACTTCTCCTTAAGTGATCTTCAATGTGCCCTGATCTATTGAAACCTTCCCACCAAAACTACATCTATGGAATGTTTCCTGATTACTCTTTATTGCTGTTGAAAAGCAATCAACTAGAAAATCTGATTATCTGGAACTGTTCTAATTTTAGTTACACACAGTTTCCATCCAGAACATAAGTTATGATTGATATGGCATTGCATGGCCGGAATCCTGGAGGCAGCAGAATTAGGAGTTCAAGTTCATTTTCGGCTGTCGAGCAGGTTAAAAGCCAGCATATAGGTAAGGCATTACTTACCCTACTCTATCTGACACAATATCTGCATGGCAGTTCATGGCATAATAGAGTTGACAAGAACTAGTAAAGCTGTGTCCATTGAAAAATAGCACAAATATTAATGGTCTTCAACACTACATTACCTTAAGCTGCTCTTGCAACCTGTATCATGTGTCTCATTTAAAAAATCCCTATTGAAATGGACATCACATCTCAACATAGTTCCAGTAAAATCGTTGCATATTTATTGGGTAGTGCATGGGCATCCCTGCTTGCTCTACAGTGTCATAACCTGCTTCCATTACTTACTATTTCATCTTTGACTCTTTACTAACATGGAACAAGTTCGTAAATATTTTATAAAAAGCTTTTTCCAAGTTCAATGTGCCTACTCACTGAAGTATTATGTCCCTTCATTGTTTCTACTGACAGGGTCCTGTAGCTCGTATTAGGTTTTATAGTATTTAAGTATTATGTTACACATCACCCCTACTGACTGTGTCCAACTCTAAGTAATGACAAATGTGCCATTGTTGTATCTGATGTTGAAAAATGACAGCATAGCCCTGAGAAAATAGGGACTGTGCAAAATACCTTGGAAAGCACAGGTCACTGGTTTTTCCACTGCACCCAAGCTGAAAATTAAAAACTGACAAAGAAAACATTGTCAATTCTCCTCTTCTAATCAAAAGAAATTAGTGCCAGATGGGCCTCCTTTAAAAACCAATTCCTCTCCCAATATCTTGTTGCTAACAATGACTGTAAAAAGCGTCACTGAAGGAATGATCTTGTATAATCTATTTCCACTTATTGCACAAGAAAACATTTGTAGGAAGCAAAAGGCCACAAGGGAATATGGCTTTCATCTCTTCTTAATACAGTTTCCAATATGGAAGGGAAAGGAATTTAAACATTAGTATTATAAGTTTAGATCAATAAATCCATTAATTCTGACATTTTCAAATAACAGCCCCAAGTCTCTATGGCATGAGATTTTAATATTGCCTATTAAAATTATTAGCATTCAATTATTAGCGACTTCTCTAGTTTATGATACTGATAAGAGTTGTTTCTCTTAGCTGTCCCATATGATTTCAGTTCACTAGTTACCCCGTGTTATTCTTATGGACTGGCCTATAAATATTACTAAAAGCAAAACAATAATGCACCTATCTTAACAGGCAGTGCAATGTAAAAGCCTAGTAGAGAAGAAAATGAATATGGGTAAGAACTTATATAATAAAGTGAATATTGAAAGCCTAAGGTAGATTAGTCACTGCTAAAATTTAAAGAACATGATGAATACATAGTCTCCACTCAAAAGCAAAAAAAGCTTCAGTCCCCATCTTAGCTCCCTGCTGTTCTTTCTGCTCCTATGAAAATTGCATCATCTGCTGTCTTGCAAAATTGCTAAGATGAAATCATTCCTGATAGTTCTTTCGGTCTCTCCTATGGGTTTAATTGGGGTTTTAACTTATTTGTTCTACCTTCATAATTTTTCAATTATAGTCCTATATTATTTTTATCTCACTAATCTTCCATTAATTATTGAAATAGCTTTCAAATTGTAGAATATTTAAGTAAAATGGCATTCAAGATCTTCCAATATGCATTTTGATGTATTTCTTTGAAAACAGAAGTCATCAAAATTAACCTTATTTCCAGATCATAGGTGGTAAAATTAAATCTTGAAACATTCATGTGACTTTGTATTTAATTTTCTTTTCACTAGTGTAATAACTAGTATGTGAGATAAATACAGATTATTGTAGTTATTCTCTGGGTTACACTAAGATGTTACTACTCAAATTTATCCCATTGTTACCCCCTTCTCTATAGCTTTCTCATAGTGTTCTATGTAATAATACTTGTAATGTCATAATGCCAGCTTCCCATTTTCAACTGGACAGAAATAACTAGCCTTAAAGTTTCTATCAAAGGCAGTCGGGATGGTTCAGCTGGTAAAAGCACCTGTTGCCAAGCCTGATGAGTGCCATGTGTGGAAGAAAGAGACAGTTAACATCCCAAATTCTCCTCTAACCTCCACATATGTTCTGTGACATGCACTTGCCTGTACACACACACACAAACAATAAAATAATTTTTAAAAATTTCAGTCAAAAACTATTTCAGCCATGATGCTTTTCATTATTTCCCTAGCTGAGAAACAACTTTTTGAACGAGTTTAGCAGTTTCCCTTATCTATCTGACAAGACATTCATTCCAAAGTAGAATTGAGGCTGTTTCATATCTCTTCTCTACCTCATTACGACACTGTATAACTAATCTCACATACTCCAAGGTTCCTCATAAGCAATGAAGCATTATGAAGCATACAAATCCAATTTCAAGGCTTAAACACTCCAAGTCACTTTAGACTGAGCTGCTAAGGTTTAAAATAGTTGTCAGCACCATCTTCATCCTGATTAATTTGAAATATTTAAATTTTTGAGAATTTATACACAAGTGTATACATCATTTCCCTCTCCCCTCTCTAACTTTTCAGTGAATAAGAAGCACTTGGAGACATGAAAAAGAAGGGTGAATCAGGAGAGAGTGCCTAAGAAAGGCAGAAACAGCTTGTGAACACGACTGTCAGTCCATCAAGTTTGGGCTACTCTTATTCTGTAAAATACAACAAGAAGCATACTTACCTTTCTTCTCTACTGCTATAATTGGTATTATGCAGAGTCCACAAATCTAACCACAACAATCTTAAAATGCTCTTTATTTAAGAAAATGAGTGGTTATAACTTATGGTCATGGAGACACATGTGAAACACTCTTCATTGACCAAAATCCATGAATTATAAGCATAGATTTGAATTTTTCATTTCAGAGAGGAAGACGGACCTGGAGCATCACAAACGAAAATCATATGTACTAATTTGTTCACTTGGTTTGTCCCACTCCTTGAAATAATCAGGTGTGAGGGAAAAACTGTATTTTCTGTTTCATAGAAACTACAGAGAAAAAGTTTTGTGTGGTGAACTAAGCCCTAAGTTTTAGAATCTGTAGCATAAATTAATTCATCAGGGCAATGATAAGTCTCAAAATATGATTGGATCTACCTGCAAAAAAAAGAGAGACAGGTCTGAAGGGTGTCCAGTTACTGAGAACTATACTGTGAAGAAATTCTTGATTGTAAGAGCTAAAGATAGAGGAAGATAGGTAGATAGATATGAGAGAGAGAGAGAGAGAGAGAGAGAGAGAGAGAGAGAGAGAAGAGGGAGAGCCTAAGGCTAGCTCAAATACCATAAGATATATGGAGAGGTAGAAAGTTCTGGATAAGAGCAGGTGCACTGTGTAACACAAGATGAACAAGCTTGTCATTTTGCTGATGTGAAATAGTGATGCTGTTCTGACTTAGTTGGTTCAAGAGATTAAGTTTATCATGATTTTATCTGCATGCAGATTCTTTGCATACATGACTTATTCAAGGGTCTATCAGGTGCCACTTAAAACCTCCTTAAGATGCCATGAAGAACAAGATGTTTTTGTGCCTCACCACATGTGTTCTCATTATGTTTTTCCTAAGAACCATTTAAGGTCCCACAAAGCAGAACAATTTGACATAAAACGCCAGATCATCCATACGAATATTGACATTAGCATATGGGACAAAAGGGATGTTTTTGGTACTACAGAAGCTTATGATATCATTTTTGGTGCTCAGATCTGAAATGTGTTTGAATTGACACTGATTAACCCTTACCTTTCCTAGTCATGCTTGTATGATGTTCTCTTTGTCAAGGAATAGAAGGCTTGAATTTGCACATTATATACCTTTGGTATTCAGGTAACATGACTCAGATATTAGTCAGTGAATGAATTACTCATTCCACCTCTTCTGTATATTTGCAAAACAGCAAAACCCGAACAAGAAAAAAAATCACTTCTTTGTGATGTTTCTGTGCATGATTGGAAATCAAAACCTGGATCAAGAAGGGCTGTTAAGGTGTAAATGAATAATATAATGTTTTCTATTACTTAGGGTCAGTAGCAATAAAAATTCTACTTTTATAGCCAGGTGGCATTTTATGTACCTGAAGTTTTAAAATTTGGAACATTTTAATTTATCAGGGCAATAAGTGTCAATATTGAAAACTGAGAAAAGAGTAAATTATTCATTTGAAAGAATAAAAATGTATTTTTTAAAAAGTTACCCATTAGATAGGTCTCTTCATTCTTTGTTGGTTAAGTATAACTTAGAGATTTTCCTGAAGAAGACAGAGTTATGATTTTGAGGCCACAATATCCAATTTAGTAGATTTTGATAATCAGTGTGAGTTACAAACAAATTCAAAGTCTCCCTCCTTTGGGAACTGTCTCTAGTCAGATGGACAAAAAAATCCTTCAAAGGTTTCGATTCACCAGTGGGGTTTTTTGCAAACTCACACAAGCACTGCTTTAATCTTAATTATTTTTTCAAAATAAAACAAAATAAAATTCTTGCTGTGCCTAAAGACATAGATCAAATCCAGAAATTAAGATTTCAGTGAGGAAGCAGGCAAAACAGGCGCCTCTGATAGAAATGTAAATAAAAAGTAAAGGAGTTGGGGACATTCAGACTGAAAGAGACTGAAGGAGACTGAAAATAAGCTTTTAACAGTTATTATACCCGGTTCCTCCTCAGAAAGAATGATAGTCCTGAACTCTCAAGGTCATAAAAATGATAGTCCTGAACTCTCAAGGTCATAAAATCCTCTGTGAGAATAGAGCAGTCTCCAGGCCTGCTGATTCACACATGTGAAGCTCAGTGAGAAAACGCAGTGACATCTGCAATGTCAGCACAACTGCATGTACTATTGCATGCCCAGTTCTCGGCCTGGACTAAAAGTGCTGTAAATGAGCATATATAAGGCTCTAGAAAGCACCAGTGCTAGGAGATTGAATTCCATGAATGTGGTTGAAATCACCGAATCACATTTTTAATTTTTATTTTACAAGATTCACTGTCAATAGAAAAAAACAGCTAACAGCCCAGTCTTCCTAGATGGATGTAGCCATCAGCATCGCGTGGGTTAGTAATTACAATAATAGCCTAATCATCAACACTTTGTTTTAACATGTGTGATCTAGATTTATAATTGTGAACATATAAAACAGTATCTGCTCCTTTTGTTTTTGGCTATTTTTTCTTTGAAAATTTTATATATGTGTATAATTTATTCAAATTTCTCTCTCTCTCTCTCTCTCTCTCTCTCTCTCTCTCTCTCTCTCTCT
>LOJH01015848.1:5826-21464 GCA_001685095.1 Ellobius talpinus | reverse complement strand
GGACCTTTGGAAGAGCAAGCAACGCTCTTAACCTCTGAGCCATCTCTCCAGCCCCCCATATCTGATTTTTAAAATTGATTGGCATTATTCTCTAAGTCTTCACCCCACCCTCCGCCCAGGTATTTTGTTTGTCATTATTTGTTAAATTATAGACATTTTAAAGATGACCAAAATCAGCATATGAGAAAATATAATTGCCTGGAGTTGCAAGAGTGAGGTTTACGCTCAAGGGCTGTGCAGAAACTCAACAGAAAGGTTTGCCTTTGACAGGATGGGATCACTGCCCTCCTGAGTTACAGCGAGCCCTCCTCAGATTTCTGAACAAATGGCTCTGAAGTCACCTTTTGCCAGAGGAAGCATGGTCCTTACAGGAGGGAATTAGATTGGTCCCCGATAAGACAGAGCATCCTGTCTGACTCCCCAACCACACCCTCACAGCTGGCCCAGTTGTGGTCTTTGCTGACTTCAAAGAAACTGCTTCCCTTGGATCCACATCAAGGACTTAAAGGAGAAAAGGGTCCTCTGACCTTTCTAGCGAAGGATGGGACCACCTCTGTGGGGTGTGTGTGTGCGTGTGTGTATTTTTCCGGTCACTATTATATTTTCACACACTGGATATAAAATATCTGAAAACAATCGCCGGAAACAGTCTCTCACCTATGGCCAGAGACTGGAGTCTGGCCCAGTGCGGCAGAGGCCGTGCGCTCCCTGTTGGAGCCAGTGGCCATGGGAAGCCCACAAGCAAAGGTGGATGGCTGGACTCCCATACTTACGTTCTGAAGTCCCCTCAACCAAGAACACATGGTTTCTGATTGGACCTGGCTTCTACCCACCATTGTCTTCTCCCTGGGAATCATACACCTGGAAGAGAGACCTTATTCTTGGACCCATAATCTGCCCTGTTCCCAAGGTTTTCCACTTCAGCTGCAACCCAACCTGACAATCAAGACCATTCCAGGCCTGAAATCCAGCCCCACACTGGGATCTCAGAAAAGCGCTGTGTGGTGGTTGTGGTCAGCGGTGTGGGGAGACAGTAGGATTTCCACCCATTCTGAGGTTAAGGCTGCTCGTCGCTGACCGTGGGAAGCTGACAAACTCAGTGGCTCTGAGGGGTGGGATGTTTCCCCAGCCCTCTCAGACCCCCTCAGGCCTTTAGGAAGGAGGGCTACATCCCACTCTGCTTGCTTTCAGGCCTGAGTTGCAACTCCAGGCTTCAGCAAGCTCTGTTACCAGAAAGTGCTAACAGGGGCTGTCCAGGCCTCTGTGGTGTGACCTCCCCTGAAAGGAACCTGGCCAGTCAGTCCTTGGGCCAATACCCACAGGCTGAAAGACGGAGAAAACATGGATCAAGGGAAAAATGAGGGGTCTAAAGATTTACAGCGAAGGATATTTGGCCTTGGCCAGCCCCCCTGCAGGCTTCTCAGCCACTATCTGTAGGACTTGAGGTTTAGAGAGTCCCATGAAGGGAGAGCAGGCCCCCAACTGATTAGGGCCCAACTTTCTAAATAGACCCAGGTCACCCCCATCTTGCCCCAAACACCAGGCAGAGCAAATGCTATTAATAACCACTGCCTCTCTAGGCTGTGAGGGTTGGGCCTGCTCCTCCAACGCGCCAGCTGTTCTGAAACAGGTTTGGGAAAGTGATTTTTGGCACATAATGAAAAGGGTGTGGAGGGGAGGGGGTGCCCAAGAGTTCTCTATCAGGGCCAATATTATTTTTAATTGCGGAGAATCAGCCCATGGCCGTTACTCAAGGCTACAGAGCCCAGATCTGCCAGGGATCGGAAACCAACTTCAAGAGGAGTTGAAAAGCTCGTTCCAAAGACTGTTCATTACCGAGCTGTGGCTTCTTGTGGAAAATCAGGTTATGCCTCGACATTTATACAATCCCCTCCACCTCTCCCTCCTTCGTCCTGTCTAGAGAGGGAGCAGTGAATTTGAGCAATCTGGGAATTTCAGTTTCTGCCCTCCCCTCCTCCACCACATCCAAAGCATGACCGATGGCCCATTTTTCAAGCCAAATCTCGCCCCTTGTAGGCAGCTGTCAGGAAACCACAGAAGGTACTTGAAGGAGCACAAGCAATGGCTGGTTCTAATCTGGAGGGGAAAAAAATGAATTAACAAGGCCGCTACTTATGGAAGAATGTTTTCTTTCCTTCAGCCCCAGCCTGCATATTTTCACAACATGTGTATTCTGCTACCTTGTCACTTCCCTGTTTTCTTTGGGTAAATAACTGGGCTCTGGACTTGAGGAAGAAAGAAAGAAACCCGGCCCAGGAGTGTCACTAGGCGGGCTTGGCTAGCTGAACTGGCAGGGAGGACAGAGCCTGTGCTGAGGGGGAAACAGGCTGGTTTGCTGCAAACTCAGTCTGGCCTGGCTGGCAAGGGCTGTCCACTGATTTCTGCAGGTCCTAGTGGAGGAGTGAGAGACCAGGGCACTGAACTGCCCAGTTTGGTCCTGGGCTTGGCAGACCTCAAGGCTGGGGAAATAAACAAGCCTGCTCCTTCGCCGAGTCAACCATGAAGCCCTCCCTGACCCCAACAGAGTGAACAAGACACACAAAGCCTCCTCGGCCAACTCTGCCTTCTATTGGCCAGTGAGGCAGCCAGGATGAGAGAGGCCACTCATGCCGTTCCCAGCAGTGAACCCTGGAAGGATTGGCAGGCACCAAGGCCTTCCATGGAACACAGGGTAGGTTATTTCTCTGTGTGGAGACAGCTCTTGAATGTGCTGGCAATGGGCTTCGTGCTGAAGATGTCCAAAGGCTTCAGAGTTACTGTCTCCCAGGGATGCTGCCCTTTTCACGTCTCCAACCTTGGAACCTCACCAGTGGCATCTGTAGCCTTCTCCAGGAGAGCACAAAAGAGCCATGGGCCACTAACAGGACATCTTTCAGAGACTCACTGTTGAGGAAGGCATAGGGTGACCCGCTTGTGGGCTGTGTTGATCAGTCAAGATCTTCTCATTAGAGAGCAGCAGCAACTTTTTTTTGTTAAAAATTACACTCTTATTATTCATCTGTGTATGTGCAGGTACACATGTCGCATGGTACATATACGAAGGTCAGAAGACAGGTCTCCGGAGTCTGTTGTCTCCTTCCACTACATGGGTCCCAGGGAGTGAAATTCAGGTGGTCAGGCAAGCCCCTTAACTCACGCAGTTATTTTACCAGTTGAGCAACCACAACTCTCATTTGCTTAACTTCTCACAGCTAGGGGTCAGAGGAGAAAATCAGAACTGGGAATGATGGCTCATGACCATCATCTCAACACTTGGGTCTGAGGCCGGAGGATTATCACTTTCAATTCAACCTGGGCTACATAGCAAGATCCTGTGCCTCCAAAAATGTTAAAAATTAAACAGAATAGAGAACCAATACTACTACTACCACCGTGTTCTTGCTCTTGACATTATATAGCATGAAAAAGGAATTAAGTTTGCCATGCACCCCAACATGGCTTCAGGAGAAACTGGGGCATAAGTATTCAGACGCTGAGACCCATAAAGCCCCACCATGAACTTGGAAAGGGCAGGAATAACTAGATGTTGTCTGGGTATCTGCATGCTTACATTTTTTTTCCCCTTCTGCCCAGGAGCCTTTGATCCCAACCTTCGGACTCCTCTCTCACCTTGTAGATCATAGCCTCATAGCCTTCCTGGGACAGAGCTTTGGAATTTAAAAGGAGAATTTTCATTTACAAAGGTCTGGCTCCCATCTGTTGAGCAACTCTTTCTGTATCTCTGGAGTGACACAAATGTCCACAAGGAGGGTCACTTGGAGAGTAAGAGGGTCACTTGGAGAGTAAGAAGGTCACTTGGAGAGTAAGAATGAGCAGGATCACGTCCTCAGAAGCCTCGCCTATTCTAAGCTGCAGGTTGACAAAGGCATTTCAAGGAGGGAGGGAGAGACAGACAGACAGAAAGCAACACACACATAGAGAGACACAGAGACACAGAGAGGCAGAGATACATAGCGAGACATCAGAGATACAGAAACAGAGAGACACAGAGATACATCAGACAGAGAGAGACATCAGAGACATGGTGAGACACAAAGAAACACAGACATACAGCAAGAGTCAGAGAGACAGATAAGCAGAGAGACAGGCAAACAGAGAGACAGAGAACCAACATCTTTCTGGGAGCAGGGCATCAGGACTTCTATGGTTTAACCAAGGTCTTCGTGTGTTTAAACTGTTCAATGACAGCTTCAGACTGTCTGTGAGGAGGATAGGAGTGTCCGCGATAACAAAGACCACAGCTAATGTGCAAGGGGCCTCACCCCACCAGGGCCAAGATGAATGCTTTGCACGTACTACTAAATGTAAACCTCAGAAGAGCCCTCTGGGTAGGTGTGTTGTCCTCCTTTTCCAGGTGAGGAAATATATAGCTGGCTCACATTCACTCAGAGAGACCCGCAAATTCGGAACCTAAACCTAATGCTGTGTACACCAAAAGCAGTGTTTGCATTCTACATGTGCTGTCTCTGACGGAAGCAGGAGTTTCTGCCTCAGGATGAATACATTCATGCTGGGTGGTTTGCCCTCTGTGGCTCTCTCATGCCCACATGAAGACTCTCCTAGCTCTGACAGAATACTTGGCCATCAGCTAGTGTGCCCACCTGGAGCCCGTCGCTGCACAGCCCCCTCAGGAGTCTCCTTTGTGAGACCCTCCCTCCTGCCCACACCCAGTCCTGGCCTAGCTGGTTTTATTTGTATCTTAGCCTGTACCTGCTAGCTTTTGCTTCCTCTTACGGATTTCCCTCTAAGTGTCCTTGGGAGGCTTTGCAGAGTTGAGGCTTGTGTAAGCATGGCCTATCTAATTCTTGTTTTGTTTTTCCTCTAGACAACCCACATCAGAATCCTCTTAGCTGCCTGAAGCAGATTTTCAGGTTCCGCCAGAGGCCTCCATAAGGCCTTCAGCAGTGGAACTGGTTATCTGTGATTTGGAGCATCTCTTCAAGTGATCCTGATGTGCTGAAGACAAGCCAGGCTCAGCCATTTGGACACCAGCTACCCTCTGGTGGCTGTGAGGCTGCAGGAGTGAGAACTATAGGAATTCACTGAGATTCAGGGCACCAACACTGGTGTTCTTCATCAGCGAGGCTGGGACAAAGGGGTGCGAGGAGGAGCAGAGAAAGACGGAAGGGGCTGGGTAATATTTCTGCCCACCGTATGGAATTTCAGGGTGGCCCTGACAAGAATATTCTCCAGCAAAGGTTCCAAGCAAGGCCTCCAGAGTCTATTTCAAGCATCCAGGAAGCTGGTCCACTTCCTGCTGGGAAGCAGTACCCCTTTTGTCTTCTATAGGAGATCCCAGCAAGCAGGATGGAAAAAGAAACAGAGTCATCCAGACAGGAAGTCAAGTGTACTCACAAGATGGAGAGAGTGGGCCCAGGTAAGCAGATGGTGGGGNGAGAGAGAGAGAGAGAGAGAGAGAGAGAGAAGATACATTTCAGTTTCCAAAGTTCACTTCAGAACCCCCAGATTGATCACCCCAGGCATCCTACTTACTATATGCAGAAAATGAAGTTAAGTTTTAGGTCACTCAGCTTGAAGTTGAGAAAATGAAACAAAGAAAAATCATCAAATTGAAAAATGAAAAATTTTCTTCCCAATCTCCCAATAACTCCAAAACAACTGGCTACAAAGTATTTCAAACTTGGCCTGCAGCAAGGCCTCCCTGAAAAGTCATGACTCCTCTCATCTAAAGGGAAACTACTGTTCTTTTCACGATTCCCTAAAACATCTGCTCGGTGAAGCAACTCAGAGGAAAATCTGATTATTAACTGGAAAGAAAGAGCAAGAAGAAACTGGGAGGGAAGCAGCTTGGGTGGATGGAGCCTGAGTGGCTGAGTAGAAACATGGTTTCCTCAGTGAGAACTGCTTATGGCCTCTGGACTTGAACAAGAATCTCAGAATTCTGGGACCTGGATTTCTCAAGCTAAAGAAGGCAGGAAGCTGAGCTTGGTGGTTCATACCTAGAACCCATGGGGGGGCTGAGACAGGAGAATTGCCATCAATTAAAGATAAGCCTGGTCTATACAGTGAGTTCTTGATGTGGGATGCCCTTCTGTATGTTGTGAATATGTTTTATTATCATTGGTTAATAAAGCAGTTGATTTGGCCAATAGCCAGGCAGAATAAAGCAAGGCGGGAAATCCAAGCAAAGATAAAGGGAGAACAAAAGATGGAGTTGGGGAGAATCCAGTAGTGGCCAGGGAAGCAAGATGTGAGGTAACAAGCTGCAAGCCTCGTGGTAAAATATAGAATCATAGAAAAGGGTTAATTTAAGTTGTAAGAGCTAGTTAATAATAAGCCTGAGCTAATAGGCTAAACAGTTTGTAATTAGTATTAAAACTCAGAGTGGTTATTCAGGAACTGGTGGGCAGGAGAGAAACCTCCAGTTACAAGTTCCAGGCCTGTCTGAACTATAGAATGAGTCTTCTGTCTCAAAGAACAAAAACAGTCAAACAAACAAAAACCAACCACCACAACAAAGCAAAACAATATGAACTCCCCCTCCAAAAATATAACAAAACTAGGCAAGACTAAGAGCTCAGTTGGGAAAGAGCTTTCCTTGCAGATGTGAGGTTGTTATGTCCCATGTTTAATCCTCAGAAGCCATGTTTTAGAAAACAAAAACAAAAACAGAAAACAATGGTATAGGAGATGCCCAGGCAGCAAGAGACTCGGCCTAATGCTGGAGAACTCTTCTCAGGACCAGCCCTTGGGTCTATGGCAAAGACAGATCCTTCTCACCATCTCTTCAACATGAAAACCACAAGAAAATTCCATCAGCTTCCTTTGATTAATAAAATTTTTTATTACTAAAAATTGCTTTTATGATTTGTATTTATAGTGTCATACATATATTTAAATAGTACCATATACTTCTGATTAAATGTCATATGATGCTTATGTAGCATATTTCAGGTGTGTGTTGTATATATATATATAACATGCACTGTTATTAGTATAATATATATTTATGCCATGATAATTTATAAATAAAAATCACAGACATTTATATAGGTATTTAAATAAATATTATAATTACATGTAGATTTTTTATAAATATTATAGTTGTAGACAGATATTTGTGTTTGCATATCTAAAACACTATATAAATCACAGGTAAATAAAGATATTACACATACATACATACACATTAACAAAATAACTGACTTAGTAACCTAATAATCATTTGATTCCTGTGGTGAACTGAAATGTGTCCCCCTAAAAGACATTCTGAAGACTTAACTCCTTTTACCTGTAACTATGGCCTTAGGTTTTTTTAGTTTTGTTTTTCTTTATAGAGTCTTCTCTCATATGATACATCCCAACGACAATTTCCCGTCCCTCCACTCTTCCCAGCTACCTCCCACCTTCTTTTTCCTCCAGATGCACCCACACTCCATCTCCTTTCAGAAAAGAGCAGGCTTCCAAGAGACAACACCCCAAACACCCAAACATGACAAAATAAAATACAGTAAGATGAGGTAAAAGCCCTCACAGTGAGGCTGGACAAGGCAACTCAACGGGAGAAAAGGAGTCCTGAGAGCAGACAAAAGAGTCAAAGACACACCTGCTCCCACAGTTAGGGGTCCCACAAAGATACCAAGCTAACACAAAGATACCAAGCTAACAACATAACATATATGCAAAGGATCTGGTGCAGATCTGTTTTGTACTTGCTGCTTCAGTCTCTGTGAGCCCCTGGGAGTTCAGCCTAGTAGATTCGATGGGTTGGTGTCCTCCATCCCCTCTGATTCCTATAATCCTTCTACTCCCTATTTTGTGGGATTGTCTTAGTTCCAAGGAAAAGAACCTGACGGAGACCTCCAAATTAGACTCTCTCCACATAATGTCTGGCTGTGGATCTCTGTGCTTCTCCCATCTTCTCCTGTCTCTGATGATGACTGAACAAGGCACAGACAGATTTATGAGGATAGAAAAACATTATCAGTAGTCATTTCATTCATTTTTTTAAGGCCAGTTGTGTTTGGTTCTACTGTAGGTTTCTGGCTAGCTATCCAGTCCCCAGTTCCTGTGTGGCCTTAGTTTGGAAATAGTGTCTTTGCAGGTATATAAGATATAAGTAAAGAGGAGAACATACAGGAGCTGATCAGTTCTTAATCCAATACAGTTGCTGTCCTTAGAAGAGAAAAGCCACAGACACAGATCCCCAGTGATGGAAGACCATACTGACAGGGATGAGGCCACATGATGGTGGAAGCTGAGACAGGCCTAGTGCATCTGCAGGGCAAGGATGGCCAAGGATGGTGGGAGCCACCAGCAGCTGGGACGGCTGTTCCCTAGGGTTGCCAGGAGGAGCATAACTCTTCCTTATTTCCAATTTCTAACTTTCAGATCCACGATGCAATAAATATCGAGCTACCCAGTCTGTGGGCCTTCACCAGGGCAGCCCTAGGAACTGAGTATAAGTCATTGCAGAGTGGAGCGGAGCAGAGCGCCTTTGCAGAGCTGGACTCGCAGGCTGCTCAGTGCCGCCTTCTCCGCCTTCTCCCTGACTCTCTCTCTCAAGGGCAGTGAATGGGATGCAGATGTCTCTTTTCAACCCAAACCAGAAGGTTATGAAGGTCGCTGCCACTGTCCCAGCCTAAGCTTGCACTCCTGGAGCAGAGAGGGAGGCCAGAACGCCATAGCTTTACCAACTTTGCCTGCCAGCTTCTCAGCCTGGCCCTGAGCATTCTGAGATCTCAAAGGGAGATGTTAATTTATGGCCAGTGCACCCTGGATCAGAGGTCCTGCTGTCAGAGAGCCCCCTTCTTTTACTTTAATGCTACAGAAGAATTCCTCTCCAGTCCCCTAAAACATGCACACATCTTTTTAAAATTTGCACCTTTTTTTTTAAAAGGCTGGTTTCCTATGGTGAGGGGGGAGGCTAGGAAATGCCCAATAAATCATCTGTCTGTCCTCACTCAATTGAAAAGCAGGAAATGTGAAGAAACGACCAGGTACCTTTCCCGTTGTTTTGCATACAACAAGAAGTATCAGAAGAGGCAGCGCCCACTGAGGGCGATATTAATTCAGCAGGGCTGCTTGAGTTGGTGTGTAGGTTCAAAGGAGTGGGCATGTCGATCAATCCCCTCCTCTCCTAGCTCTTTCCAGGGGCAACCTCAGTGGGGGGGGCTTGTTCTGGATAGTCTATTCAGTCAACAACCTTTTAGAAACTCCGTGTATACAACACTGTAGTCATCTATGCAAGATTTGAGGATTTTTAATCTTGACTCCTCATTTTAAAAGGGGATTTATATCTAGTTGGTTCATCCATCAAGGTGATGGCCCTAGGCAGGGAATTGGTGAAAAGATCCCAAGGGAGAGATGAGAAGACCAGCAAAGGCCTCTTGAAGGTGATGAAGGCTCTGGGTGGAGGCTTGGGAACACAGGGGGAAGAGGAGGGACAGATGCTGGGGATGTCTGAGAATGCCAGAGGTGAGAGGACCAATACATCATCTCTGTCCATCCTGTATGTGGCTTATCTGGGGACAGTGAGAAATCCCAGTGAGTATCGACAATGAGACTGAGAGTTAATGACCAGCTCTTGTACAGGACATCTCTAGAGCCTGGCCCATGACTGTGGTTGATGACATTATCGGACAGTGATACTGACAATGTGCTTGCCATCTGCATAAACAGAGGCAGCCCTAACTTGAGGATGACCTCTGGTTGGATTTGCATTCAAAAGAGCATATGCCTGCAAAAGCCGCCAGGCCTCCTGTGCTGGAGGAGCGGGATTCCTATGGAGCGCTTAGAAGCAAAACCTTTCTCCTAGATCTCCTGGAATTGTCACCTTTCAGCTGTCACACACCCTCTTTCTCTCTCTTTTTGCTCTCTGGCCACCTCCTCTTCTTCACCCTCTGTGGGTCCCCTCTTTGCTAAGAGCTCCCCCTTCATGTCCTTCTCTTCTGACACCTCACCACCACAATACATTTTCACTTTGCATAAAGTTCCTCCCCTTCCTCCCCTAGCTCAGTGTGTGTGTTCCCTGGGATGATCCACATACCCTGAAGTGGAATCCTCCCGACTGACTATAGCTTTTCAGAACCATCTAGAAGGGATCCACGGGACAGAGGGGGAGCATAGTGATTAGTTAGGAGATTTTATGCTCCAAAGAGAGTCCAGAGCAAGCCCCAGGAAGGAAGAGACCACATTAAGTAGGAGTAGAAAGTCTTCTGGGCATCAGGGGTATCCAAGGCGACTCTAGTGTGGATAGAATTTTATATTTGAAATCTGTATGAATCTAAACATTGGGTGCAACACTAGGCACCCACCCAGTGGACTTTCCACATAGATACACCAAATAACTGAGGGGTGGGTGAAGAGGGTGAGGGAATGTGCCAATGAATAACTCCAAGGCAATGTAGTTGAAGAGAAAGGTCCCATGACAGCTAAGAGCTGTCCTGCAAAACAAGTCTTGTATTGTTGACTTACGCTGTTGGAGAAAACAAAGAGGAAACATGGAAACGGAGGTTACTGTAGATGCTGAGATGGGAAAGGAGTTCAGGACTTAACCTCAGGTCTGGTCAGCAGAGGGAGCTATTCTTGAAACCTGTTTCCACAGCCTCCAATGGGAGAAATCACCCCTTCTTGGCCTTAGTTTTCCCTTCTGCAAAATGGGAGGGTAGCTTGGACACCATCTATACCAGGAAACCAGACCTTGCGTAGTGCACTGGTGAACTCTGACTTGTTAGAGAAAGCTTCTATCTTTTCATGGTAGCATAAGCATAACTGAGGGCTGTGTCCTGCTTACATGGAGTCTGAAAGGCCAAGTTTGGGGACAAAGTTCCTTTCTCCAGCCTGTCACAGCTCTGTACTGATGTGGTAGAGTGATCTTATTTGAATGGGGAAGGAGTTTGTGAGGCTCACGCAGCTCTTCTGACCTCTGGCTGGCTCCGTCAAAGCCATTTCCCAAGTCTGAAATAATCTTAATTCTCCTGCCTCCATCCACCTCTGCTTTTGTCTCCCAGCCTCACAGTAGAGTCAGTGCCAGTGCATGACCTGGACTGGCCTCCCATCGCTGCCAGACACTTCATCCTTTGCTTAAGCCCTTGCTTGCTTAGGTCCTGCAACAGGAGTTTGGAACCTCCAAGGCCGCCCTCCCCCGCCACCACATTCCTCTCCTTGCTCTCAGCTCATGGCTTTCTTCAGCTGCCCTAGGAAGGGTAAGTTCAACAATATGAGATCTCTCTGCCTGGACATTCCTTATCCACACCTCACTACTGTGTGCCCCACCCTTCTCCTCCAGGGTCAGAGCCAATGCCACCTCCCCAGTGGAGGAGATGATTTCTTCCTGTGCTGGCTGCTAAGTTATACTTTCTAAAGAAATGATCAGAATGACCTAAAAAGATGTGTGACTAAGGAAGCTGTTCGCTGTACAGTCTGTAAAAGCATAAACTGGGAAGACAATTGCTCAAATAGGCTAGGGAGCAGCCATGAGGTGGCCTGGGTGATTTTGGATGCAGTGCGACTCTAAATTTTGCTAGAAGCAAAACAGAATCTGTGACAATCATGAATGTACATTTATAAAGGAGAAAAGACAGGAGGAAAATATGCCAAAATTAAACATTGTTTATCTTTTTATTTATTGTTGGTACTTTGCTACATATGGGTTGTGTACTGTTGGATTGTAGTAGTATATAATTAAAATGAAGATTGACAAAAAATACCAGTAACAGCGTTTCTCCATGGGGAACCCACATGTGATCCTGTTTCTCTCTGTGTTCCTTTAAATGAAGGCTTCCTTGGTGTGGTGCTGGGCAGACATCTACACAGTAACTCTCATTATGTGTAAGGACTGGAAGTCAAGGAAACCAAAACCAATTAACATCACAGTGGGAACCGAGGCGTGCAGAATGGAAAACCTCAAAGGGAACGTGCTATTACTAACTTCCCACCCCGTTTGGAACAGGTGTTTAAGGGAATGCCCTAAATTTGCTTCAGATAATTTATTTTTGAGAGTACTATGATTGTTGCATTTTCCTGTCTTTGTTTTCCTGGGAACTTTTGATTAGCAGAAACCACTCAGTAATGGATGATGCATTCTGCTCCTTTGGCTCTATTTAATGGAGGCTCTACTGTGTGCCTTAACCAGGGACTGGGGAGACAAGAGGCCATCTATTGGCTAACAGCTTTCAACAGTGGATACAGTGATGCGCTAGAACTTGGGAACTTGGGAAATGTTTGGAGTGTGTTTGATTGTCAGGGTGACTGAAGGAAAGGTACTGCTGATGGGGGGGCTGGGCTGTGGTGCAGGGCAGAGTGGCCAGCTCCTCATGCCAACACCTGGGGGGGCACTCATCTGGACTGTAGACTAGAGAAGATGCAACTCCCAAGGCTCCCGTTCTTCTCTAGCCACATGAGAAAGGGCTGTGGTGAAGCCAGACAGCTGTTTCTCAGCAGCAGCCCAGCACCACCAAGCTGAGATTCAGGGTTACTGGAACTCTCAGGCTTTCCAAAGAAGCTATAAATCTAGATGGTGATGCACAATTTCCTGAAAAAAAGCAAACAAAAAAACAAAAAAACCAAAACACTGCACAGTCCAAACTAAACATATTTGGCCCTCGGGTGGCAACTTCACAACTCCAACTTAGGAACGGACTCAGTCCTTGTCTTTATGAAGGACTCTTATGAGTTCAAATTCTGGAGCAGACAGACCTGGGTTCAAATCACGGTTCCATTACTCATTACCCATGTCTCTGACCACTGAAAATCCTTCAATCCCCAGCTCTCACTCCATAAAACTGGAACTAAGGAAAGCACTCATTGGCTGTCAAGATGCGCCTGGAACCTGGGGGTTGCTTATACAGTAGAGCAACCGTTAGCATTATGTTTATTAAGGAACTCACTGTCTGACATGAGCACTTGCTAAATACATACAGTTGCTCAGAGGTTATTAAATATATGTGAGAGAAAGCCCCTAGCTTGGAGATATTTTCATTCTGGAAAAGGAGCTCCACCTTGGGCAGAAGGATCATGAGTTGGTCGGATAGAAGACTGTGATTGATATCAGACACACGTGAAATTGAGGCAGTTGGGCTCTTGAAGGAGGTGGGGCATGGGATCGATCCAGGCAGAGATGGAGGAGGGGAAGTGGTCTGGGCAAAGGCCAGAAGGCAGATGATAAAACACTAATGAAGGTGGCAAGAACTCCCTGAACATTCCGTGGAGCGGCAGACTTGCTCCTTGAGCTTCCTGCAAGGTATGAGGCAGGAATGGTCTTAGGGAAGCAGGCTGTGGGCATGGCCAGGCCAGAGCATGAATGCTTAATTGGTTGGTGGAAGAATGAAAACAAAAAATTGGCCCAGTAAAAACAGTGATCTGGGGTCGAGAACAAAAAGGGGAAGAAGCAGGGGCAGACCCAGCGTAGCTCGAGGAGGGTGAGTGGGGATGAGGAGAAAGATATTTTACCAGGCCAAATCTGCAGAGCGGTGGAGTGCACTGTCAAAAGCAGCCGCAAGCAGAAGCAAACTTCATTTAGGAGAAGCAATTATTTCAATCATGCCAACTCATGCCATTATGTGTCCACAGTATCTGTAAGGCGAAAGATAGCATGTATCAACAGCAGCCTCCAGGGATGTGCTCAGGTCTCAGCATGAAACCCCTTCATTGTCAGTGTCCATGGTGGCCGTGGTATAGGAGGCTGTGGAAAGGGTGCCAGCATTGGGACAGTAAGAGGGTTTGGAACTGCTACTGCATACAGTCTCCATGACACCCTGGCTTTCACCATCACCACAAGCATACTTGCAATGCCATTCCATTGTGTCTGTAGACTATTCGTCTTGATTACCAATGGCTCTTTGTCATGACTTTTGAAAAATGTCTTAGCTAATTTGCTGTTATTCTCCATCTCTCCAGAAAACCTGCCCCCACCCCCCTTACCTCTGGCTCTCTCGAGCACGCATTTCTGCTGCCCTTATTGATGGGTTGGGCACGAGCAAAGTTTGTCGAGTGTTGATTCATCTGGGCTGACTGAGAGGATATCCCATATCACAACAGAGAGAGGTGCTGAGAAAATCCTGAAGAATACTATTTCCAGGGGAAATTGCAAATCCTCTGAAAGAACAAACTGTCTCCAAGCATTACAACAACATCCATTCTTGCTCCAACAGGCCAAGTGCTGTTTGTGCTGGAAGGCGCGTTCATTTTTAAAAGTGGGCCTGGCACACCTCTTCTAGGAAAGATTTCATTACCTGGGATTCTGATGGCCTCTTGAGGGTGGAGGTACGAAGACTGTCTTTCTGGAGTGCCCTGGGTTCCACAGAATGTCACCCAAATTAGTTCCAAAAGCGAAGTCTCACTATTGTGCAGCCCTGGTATAAAAGGATCCATGAATAATCACTCACATGCACCCTACAGATAATCGCTGCAGACAGCTGCTGGAAAGGCCCAGTCACTGAAGTCCTGTTAATACCATAGGAATGGGTTGCTTGTTTTACAAAGGGGGTAAAATGTTCTCATGTCCATATTTGTAGGAGGAAAAAAAAAGCTAACAAAAGCAAGTGTGGTACCTGGTACCTTTAGGACGAGAAGGGAGCACCCTGTGACTGTGCATGGGAGGGAGCACCCTCTGATCATACAAGGAAGGGAGCACCCTGTGATTTCACAGACTGGAGCACTCTGGCATGGGAAAGAAGTTGAAGGCTCCTCCTCCACCTTCAGGAGGGTTCTGATCTCTCCATGTAGCAGGCCGACCCCTGCCTTCTGAGTTCCCCCAGTCCTCCCCCATGAGGAAAACAGATGCTGGTGACAGCAGGGGAATGAGTAGCCAATAGTTATGGGATAATGATCAGAGCCAGCCAAGGTTTGACTCAGCTGCCTTTTCGTGGCAAGTTTCCTGTCAGAGGCAACCAAACATGAGCCCAACATCTCTCAGCCGGGAGAACAGCAGGATTCCACCCTAGCTTCCCCCAAAACTTGGGAGCAAAGACCTCTTTCTTCTTCTGGATCTTTCTGCAAAAGTGTGTCTGGCACATAGGTTAAGGCTCAGATATGGACTAAACTTTTTATTTATTTTTTTTCAAAATAATTTATTTATTCTTATTTTATGTGCATTGGTGCTTTGCCTGCATGTATGCCTGTGGGAGGGTGTCAGATCTTGGAGTTACAGACCATTGTGAGCTGCCATGTAAGTGCTGGGAACTGAATCCCGGGCCTCTGGAAGAGCAGTCAGTGCTCTTAACTGCTGAGTCATCTCTCTTGCCCCAGACTAGCCTTTTTATAAGGACAGGTGATTCAACACAAACCACTTCTCATTGGCCAAATGAAGATTTGGGTTCAAACAAATCAGAGTCTTCCCTTCCTTCGGTGTTCATGGTTCCAAGTCTAACCAAGTCATGGGTCAAGAGCCTTGAATTTAGTGCAGATTCAGAGATGGCACAGGTGGCCAGGAGCATCTCTGGTGGCACTTTGAAGGACCTGATAACTCTAGAGCTCAAAATTCCCAGTTCCCCCGACTCCTAGGGCCTGAATCCTTAGCCTGAGAGGTTTCTGGGAGATTTGAATTTTTAGACAGCTCAGGGGCCCTGAAACCAGATGCAAATGGAGTCTTTAAGCACTGGAAGAGGTGTGTGTGTGTGTGTGTGTGTGTGTGTGTGTGTGTGTGTGTGTGTGTG
>LOJH01015847.1:1884-23198 GCA_001685095.1 Ellobius talpinus | reverse complement strand
TCTCTGCCTGGGACTGGCTGCTCCCAGAGCCCGCTGTCTGCCACCACATGGCCCCCTAGCACCGCTCGGGCCACCGCTCTGGGATTGGCAGCAGTCTCTGCCTGGGACTGGCTGCTCCCAGGGCCCTCTGTCTGCCACCACATGGCCTGCTAGCACCATTTGGGACCTACAGCATTTCTGCTGCTTACTGCCACCGGGGATCTTGGAGCATTTTTAAAAAATCTAACAATATGATCACTTATATCAATAATCATATAGGTGCCATACGAATTCCTTTCAGAAAGAGTCTTTGCTATTCATTCCCTCTATAAAAAATGTGCTAATCAAGAATAAAGGATTACTGTTACACCAGTAACCCAGGATTCAAAAGAAACAGTTAAATAACTAAATCTAAAATTTATGAAAACTGTATTTTATAAATTACATGTAAAGTTACGAATGTATAAATATATTGGTATGATCTGTCTGTGTGTTGTGCATGCAAAGTCCAGGAAAATTCTAAATACAATTTTTCTTTTATTTCAAAGATAAGGAAAGAATCATAATATAAAAAATTCCTAACTAAAAACAAAAAAAGTACATCAGCTACAATGGTGCACACATATAATCTTAGAGCTTGACAAGAACAGACAGGAAAATCAAGAGCTTAAGGAAAGCTCTGGGCTACATGAGACATGAAATTTGTTCTCAAAAAATGAGAGTTTGTTGGAAGGCATTGCTGGTTGGTTGAGATTGAAGTCTCTCATGGCCTAGAAAATTTTCCCCAAATCTCAACAACATGGAAACTCTCCCCCACCACAGCAAAAGTTTCCTGCCTCTACCTGTCCTTATCTAGAAAATGTCCCTGGGCCATGAGGAGTGATCTTATCGAAAGCTGTCTCTAAGCCATACATCTGATTTATCTTTAGCTTGACCCTTGGCACAGATCCCTGCTGAGAAGACTTGTGCTAAGAGCTCTCTTATAGGACCCTATTGCCACCCTTACAAAAAGAGTGTGCCACTTAGTACAAATTAGGGTTTGTCCCCAGACTCCCCTATCCTATATACTTCTTATACTCCGTAATAGAATTGAGCTGATTCACTGAAATCTGTCTCCCGGAGGGCTGTATCCATAGTACCCACAGTTGTTCTAACCCTGTTTCTCACTTCTGCTCCCTCTGCCCTCATGAACCAATGTAGCCAACACTCGTGAGGAGGAAGTAGAGCAACAAAAGTCAGAGACATAGAGACAGAGATATGTATTCTCAGGATTATATTTTTCCCCTGCTAAAAGAACTTTCCTAAAAGTAATCAGTTCTTAATTTCATTAACTAATTCCTATTCTAACTAGGAAGTCAGAAGAATAAAAATAGGTTGATGCCAATGAAAAGTACAATCACAGAAAATAAGAATTCACCTAATCTCTTGCTGTATAGCAACACTATTAATAATTTCCTCAGGGAGCACCACATTCAAACAGAATAAGCACGTTCATTTTATAATATAATCAATACATTATTCTACCTGTGATATGATAAACCATAGCTCTAATAATGCCAATACATACAAAGTTAGACACATTCCCCCATTTTGGGTTCTTTGTGTTTTAGAACTAAGCTTGAACAACAAACCAGCAGGAGTATTAATAGAACCTCATGAGTATGGCAGAAGAGAAAAGGAGGAAGGTGTTCCACAAAGGACAGAATTAGGGGCAGCACTTTGATCCCTCCCTTCACAGAGCTGTACTTAAGAAGTAGATTTTAGACGTTAGATGACTCCAAAATTAACCAGTCATCTTACCCAAGGGGAAGTTCCAGCTTCAGGCAGAGTCACCAGTGAGTTTTTTAAGCCCTGTTAGTTTTCTGTATTGACAGGCACGAGGAGCCCACAGCTACTAAACAAGAACAATTCACCCAATGTACCCACACTGCCTCTCCCTGACGCTGCAAAGCAGAAAACACCCAGTATTATTTTGTGTCTGCTCCTAAACTAGCATTCTAGACTATGGTGATTCAAAAGTATAAACATCAGGAATATCTGAAAACAATACTTAAGACCCATTGTAAATGAGCAGGTTGTCCCTACATACTTCCTTTATGTCCAAATGCCAGGTGCAGTGGAAAACTTGTTTCTTTTCTATCAAGAAGAAGGTCACTTTTTTACGACCATTGATGTCACTCTGGTTTCCACCCACAATTCTTGGACGTTTTCAAACACAGTGCCCAGAAATGAAAAGCACTTCCCTTTGTTTTCCTGTGGGATCCAACAACATTCTAATACCACAACAGCAACACAGGGTCCAAATGAGTTTTCCCTACTGTTAATCTGGCTCCAGAAACCATTTCATCTCTACAAAAGCAATTGGAATCTAAATTGCCTTTTGTTCCGGAAATACATTTATTTTCCTGTTTGCTTCTTGCCATTGCTTTAATTTTTCTCCGAACACACAAATTTAATACTGATTTTTAAAATTCACCTTTGTGGAGAGAAAAAGCAAATATGATATGTTTTTTTATATATAGCAGGTTCTTTTTTTAACATTTGCATGCCAATTCTTTGATTTAAATTTTCATTTTTACCTATAATTGAAAGCAGAACCTAACAGTATAATATAAATCAACAATGTGACTAACATTGTACTTTTCAAAAATCTTAATGTGATTCTGATTTAGGTCAATACATAAAGCAGAATCTACAAACAGCAGTCTTATGTTTATTAGACTTTTCAGAATACATATTTTATAGACATTTTGATGATATTTTGGTCTAGTTACAAAAACTTAGGGAAATCAAAAGGAAGTGTGGAAAACCAAAACACTTTTCAGTGACTTAGATGACTTAGAGAGAGCTATGATATTAACCTTAGACTTGTGGTGCAATAAGACACAGGTTTTTACTAAGAAATAAATTTAATGAAATATATTAAAACTAAAAGCACAAACAACAGCAGACCACATAGCATTTACAAACAATTATGCATAGCTTTGATATTACAAATTTTTGTCAGATTATAATTTCACTAGCAAGATTGCTACAGAGTTATCTAGGATAACTTATCAAGACCTTGATTCACTGTATATGTTTTATTCACTTCCCAATCATAAATCAAATTAAAAGCTATCAGCACAATATGCTTAGTAAAGATGCTCTCTGTTGAACCTCTTTTTTGTTAATAATCTTTCTTTACTTTTACAGTATTCTTAACAAGAAAGGCAACACAATATCTTTGGTATGCAATTATGAAACAAGATGCAAATTTCATGTCTGACCTGTGGATAGTGTTTGTAGATATAGACAGATGATCTGATCAGAAACCTAAACAACATTGTACACTGGCTCAAATTGAGTGAGATCAGAACCCCAAACCATTTTCTTAGGTGCTTTCTTCAGTTGTACTTAAGATGTAAAGACTATGTAAAGACTAAGCTCAGTGTAATAAGAGCAATGGCATAAAATATAATGTACATGTGTGACCTTTTGTATTTATATAAGAACAAAATAACTATAAACTCAATTTGCTCACAGGCTCAAGATGATATCAACTGTAGTCAACTGTAGACAATAATCTTAGTGTACTCTATCTTAGCTTGGGTGATTTGGTTGAAATTATCTCGCAAAGAAAGCTTTAGCAAATTGGTAAACCTTTTGTAGAAGGCACTGGTAAGAGTGTCTTTTCTCAGACTGTTTGCCAACTCAATTCTTCTCATGTGCTTTGTTTGGAAAGACCGTCTTAGAGTACAATCACACCCATTTCCCAAAATGGACGCGTGGTTTAATGAACACTCTGATCTGTTGCTCTCACTCACTTTCCCTGAGTTTTGACGAAACTGTTGACTGTTTACCCACTCTGCAATTGAAGCACTTTGTCTGTATGTGGGCATTTAGGGTGCGCATGTTTATATTCCGGGTCTGAGTGAAATCTCCAGGGTTAGAATTGTCAGAGCCACATTTTGCTTTTGTCAGAAGTGGCACAGGACCTGATGAGCGTGTTGAAAACTGTGTAGATAGAGAAGCTCCCCGTGTCGATTAATTCAGTGCACAGCTGGGGCTGGGAAGGCAAGCCCATTCTAGGGAATGAAGAATGGCCGATCAGGGGTGGGGCTGCCCGCCCCCCTCTCCACAATGTACTAATCCTCAATTTGGCACTGCTTTAAAAGAAAAGAAGTCTAAATTGAGGCCAGCTGATTTCTTACTGAATCAGCCAGCTGGATGTGGAGCCAATTTCCGCAGCCTCCACGCTGTGGTAGCCAGGAAATATTTTAATTGAAAGAACTCTATGTTGACAAATACCAAAGACAACCTATTTATAACTTTCCACCAATATTTATGGAATTCCCTTATTTAATAACATTTCTTTTTAAACTTGCTTGCAAAATAGAAAGAAAAAATTGTCAGGCTAGAGCTAAAGCTAAATGATATGGAAAGTAAATAAAATCAAAGGGAAGGAAAGAAAAAAAGAATTAGTTAATTTTGTACATGAATCAACAAGCATATGTAACTGAGGCCAATGATATAAATATATTCAAACAAAGTCATTTTATGTCATAAGAAGTTGTAGTTTTTCTTAAAAATATATAATCTGGAAGAGGGAGTAATATGACATTAGTGAGCAGATATTTTAAGCACTTAGTTATTAAAGCTATGTCAACATATTATATATATATATATATATATAATTTTCCCAGCATATATTTATATGCTGGGAAATTTAGATAGCTTCAATGATCTTTTTATATGTTCCCACTTTCAAACAAGATTAAAATGATCTGCAAACTCATCTAAAAATCCAACACAAGTACTCTTCCCCAAAGTATAGTGATTAAAATTGCCAACTTTGATTAGAAATAGAGCATAATCTTTAAATTATATACTCTTTTCTTAAAAGTGTGGAACAGTTTATTGACAGCACCACAATGAAAACTATTTGGTTCTTCCAGCTATTATCTCATTAATAATCTTTACTGTTTAGAAGCAACACATTACCTTCATAAGCCTTTATATAAACCTTTAATTTTTTCATAACTCGGCTTTTTGCATTAGTCAATATAATGTGCAGAGTATTTATTCCATAACCAAGAATATTATTATAAAGTTACCTATACTTGGCCTAAACAAAGTAATAAATTAGACAATAAAAACAGTTTCAAGTAATGCTCATTGAATAGAGAAGCAATAGCAATCCCCCAAATTCATGGATTATGTAGTTTTATTATTTGAAAATCACATAAATACCCTGGTTATTTGGAAGGTGTTCTTCAACTTCCGACTTCTTGGGAAGCCTTGTTAGTACTGCTGTTTTTCCATTACTGTTACTATTTGGAGGTGGTAGGGCTTGCCACAAGTGGTTTTGTGGTGCGCTGTAAGGCAGCGCTCCCTAGTGGACACAGATGTAACCATTTTTCAGGAATCAAGCGTGTACACAAACTTCTGTATTTACAGCAGCGCAAATGTCACAATATTGACGTACTCTGTGTAAAATAGTAAGCATATTTCTTACCTCAAGTTAAAAATAAGTTTGGGGATAACAGTATTCAAAATACACTGATAAATCATCTCACATCCAGGTGTTTGGGAGGCATTGCCATTTTCCAAAATAGTTATTTATTGAAGTAAAGACTAAAATGACAAGAGGATAGTTTTATTCCGTTATTTAATAGGAAGAAAATCTGGGTTTGTGAAATATAAAATACTTATTATCAAATAAAATTTATCAATTAAATTAAAATATTTCTGGCAAAAGAACTGTTGAGTATTACTTAATCATAGGGGAGAGCGCCTGTGAGAACTTCATACGCAGTCATATTGGAGAAGTAGACGTATCTCATTACTCACTTTCCATTCTGATGAAAGGCTCATCCACATGTACAATGATGCATTCATAGCTTTACACCTTCTTCGGGAAAAAAAAGACATTTTGCATTTAAATTGCCCTTCCTCTTTCTAGAGCATCTAGGGAGGGCAGTGTTGCCTTAAAAGAGCAATACATAGTAAAATACAATTACACCATCATGAGCACTTTTGAAACAGTGAATTATGCTTCAATTCTAATTCATAATTATATTATATTAGGTCGTTTTATAGAGAAAACATTCTCTTATAGAGTACCTTAATCGAAACATTAGATGATGGTGAAATGTTTCTTGGGTACATAAAGTCAGGCTGAGATAAGGACCAGCTAGATCTAAAGGCTACGCCAACTGTAGATTTTCTTTGTTTGCTATTTAAACTATGAGAAAAGAAACACACATAAAAACTGAATCATTTTGGGTATCACCCAAATTGTACCTGAAGCAGGTTGACCTTTGTTCAAACTCGGCGTTATTGAAAGCAATCATCCAGGTTCGTTTCCATGATAACGGAAGTAGAGGTAGTATTACTATTGCTTTGAGCCTGTAGGAGGATCCCTCTGCATTATAAAGTTGTGTTCACTACGTGCTTACTGTCTTACTGAATTGTTGAATGCATTTATTCTACACAAGAAAAGGAAGATTTGCATTTCTGTAAGTTTTAAGGTCAGTTTTGATTAAAGAGTAGACTAAATGGGCAGTCAACCTTGAAAAATGTAACTTTTCATTCAGGAGTATCAAGAAATGCAAATATTAACACTTTCACATAGATGAGGCAGTTAAAAGTTGAGTTCATAGAAGTGATGGTATGAAAGGAGTTAGTGAGACCTCGAAGTGTGTGAGAGGGGGGAGAGAAGCAGCATAGATGGGAGAGAGCAAGGAAGTTGTTGAGGAGCTGGGTGTTACAGGATATAAGGAATAACTAATATTCTGTACTACTGTACAATAACTGAATTTAACAACAAGCTAATTTTATGATTCGCAAAGCCTAGAAAAGGAGACTTTGAGCTGTAGGCTAACTTTTGTGTGTCCCAGCACTCAGATTTGTACTGCCAGCTGGCTCCCAAAGAACCACCCAGAGACTTATTATTAATTATAAATGCTTGGCTGATGGCCAATAACTTAGGCTTGTCACTAAACTAGCGCTTACAACTTACATGAACCCATAATACTTACCTACAGTCTACCATGTAGCAGTACTGTGTTTTAGCCTGGCATGTTCATCTCCTATTTCCTCCGCATCTGACTGGTGACTTCCCCTTCTTCCCTGTGTTCATTTTATCTCCACGACTCATCTAACATCTAACTATTGGCCAGTTAACTCTTTACTAACACTGAGTGCAACAATTCTTCACAGTGGACAACAGGAATATACCACAGGATTGACCCTTACACACACAGGCACACAGATCACTTTTAAGGAAATGTTTAAAGCAATTACCCTGATCTGATCCTTGTTATCTCTATACACTATTAGTTTGCCGAGTTGCCACACTGTGGCCCATAAGTAGACCTACGTGTCAGTTAAAGATAAAATTTAGAGCAACATGAAGATGGTATTGGTATTTGTGGTGGTTGGAAGAAAATAGCCCCCAAAGGGAGTGACACTGGTGGGAGGTGTGGCTTTGTTGGAGTGGGTGTGGCCTTGTTGGAAGAAGTGTGTCACTGTGGGAGTGGACTTTGAAGTCTCCTATGCTACTGCTTCACCCGGTGAGACAGACCACTTCCTGTTGCTTGTGAGTCCAGATGTAGGGATTTCAGCTACTTCTCCAGCACCATGTCTGCCTACATGCTGCCATACTCCCAACAGTCATGCTACCACCATGATGATAATGTGCCAAAGCTCGGAAACTGTAAACTTCCACCTCACTTACATGTTT
This sequence comes from Ellobius talpinus, assembly GCA_001685095.1. Classification (NCBI taxonomy): domain Eukaryota; kingdom Metazoa; phylum Chordata; class Mammalia; order Rodentia; family Cricetidae; genus Ellobius; species Ellobius talpinus. The sequence goes on along the minus strand of LOJH01015847.1, from coordinate 15,493 downwards.
TCCTTTCTAAAAGTTGCTGTGGTCACAGGGTCTCTTCACAGAAATAGAAACCCTAAATAAGACAGTGTTTAAAAAAAAGCTGTTTCTGCATTTAAAACTCCAGGATATCATTCTTTTTTTTCCTGAAGAACAAAGAGAAAAGCAGATGACAGGAAAGAGAGTGGAGAATGTGACACTCATTGTATTACAAGGGCTTAGCTGAGATCTGAACCCATCCCAGCTTTCTCTATTGTAAAGTGGCAACCTTGGAAGCACTTATAGGGCAAGTTTTGTTGCCAACTTAGGAAGACTCAGCTGACTGGGATACTGCCACTTTTTAAAAAACGTAATTTTTCTTTTATCTGCTAATACATGAGCCAAAAATTTTGCAGAAGAGTTGGCACAAATCTAGAATGAAGTGCACACATGGAAATGAACAGCACACCACAAAGGACCTCAGAGAAAGAGTTGCTTACATCTCTGTTTTGTACTTGTTAACCTTTAATTTTTGGAAGCCATACTGGCAAAGAGAGGGACAATTATTTATAACCTGTGCTTATATGCACATGAAGGCTTGAGATCTTTTCTTTTACTTATGCTTAGAATACATTTTATAAAATAGAATCTTATCTTCCTGTTCAGTGCTATGATCAATTTTTATTTCTTACCTAACTTTTAGAGGTTTGGAATATGAGAAGTGATGCAGGAAATCAACTCTGCTTCAAGTTGATTAATTAATATTAAAATATTTCTTCATTGTCATTGTCAGAAAGCTAGGACTATTCAATATTTTCTGAATAATATATTTACTGGCTACATTCATAGGTTTTCCCAATGTTTAAGCAATTAACTTGGAGCCTGGAAGATGGCTCAATGGGTAACAAACTTTATGTACAACTGTGAAAATCAGTTAGTTACCCAGGAACCCAGAGAAAAACCAAGAGGGTATGTAGTATGACTGTAATCCTTGGGCTTGAAGGCAAGATAGGAAATCCTTAGATCCTTAGGGCAAAATGACTAGATAGACTAACCTAATCATTAAGCTCCATGTCCAAAAAGATGCCTTTGTTTAATGTATATGGTGTACAATGACCAAGGAGGACACTTGATGTCAACCTCTGGACTTCATATGCACACACACGCAGGTACACACACACACACACACGCAGGCACATCTATACACACATGCAGACACATAAACAAACACACACACAGACACACTCACACAGATACACACATGCAGGCATACACACAGATACACACATGCAGGCATACACACAGATACACAGACAAATGAAAACACCCACAGAGACACCCACAGACACACATACACGCAGGCATACACATATACACACATGCAAGCACACACACACACACACAGACATGCATACACATTCATGAGAACAAAATGGTAATATAATAGGATAAGATGTATTTAAACCACTATTTGGCTATTATTAAATTTTTGCCTTGCCCTAAGAGATTGAAGTCCTTACACGGAGCAAACAAATCAAAAACCTTACCAACCAAGTTATAGTCCAATCTAATCTCCACACTGTGTCATTCATTTTTGTGATTTTGATTATTTAATGCTTGATTTTGAAGTTTTCAGATACCATCTCACTATGTAGCCTAGGCTGACGTCACACTCACCATCATCCATCCTCCTCTTGCTTCATATTTAGTGTTAATATCCTCTTATCCAAATATGCTAACCAGGTAATGTTTATACATAATTAAGAAAGACTGAATAAGGGAAAAAATTGAGGTAACAGGACAAGAATATGCTTAATCATTTCTGGCCAAGGTGTGGTTCTGCTCAGTGTTATTGAGACTGAGCAGAACTTGAATCCTTCTAGGTAGTCTAAAAAGTCCTTATTGCTTAAGGGAACAACATGGCCCTTAAGAGATGGTAACTTCTATCCAGGACGACACCTTGCTCTCAGAGATGACAGCCTGTTCTGGTGTGACGGGGCTGAGGGTGATTTTATTCTCAGAGGGTTTTTTGTTATTGTTGTTCCTGAAATCCAAGAGGACAGCTGGTTTGAAACCCTGTCTTGTTACTGTGCCTTCAGTCATAATGGGGGAGAAGATTTGATGGGCAGATTCGAGGGCAGAGTCCAACTGGGATAAAGTAAAAGAGGCAGAAAACGCAGGCAGAAATGTCATGTGTTCATTCTGCTCTTAAAACCTTGTGGGCCACCGTGAAGAGCCAATGCTTTTTGGCAACAGCGGTTTTTCGGTGCTGATTTCTATAGCTTGCCCCAGTAAGGACAAATGCGGCCACATTTCCCTAAATGCAGGTGACTGCTAAATTATTGGTGAAAACTCACTTAACCAATGTAAAGAATTGCTGTGTTCAGTCTTGAAAGTAAAATTTCTTCTGCCGCTACCCACAGGCAAGACAGTTTCTGCTGCATTTTTAAATGTCTGAAGTTTTTTCCATGCTATTACATGGACAATTTATGAAAGAAAATCTCAAAGGTGTTTTTGGCTATGGAATTATTAAACGAATTGCTTTGTTTTGACTATTAGTGACACTGGCCCTTTAAAGGCCAATAACACATAATCAGCCATTCCTTGACCATTCAAATAGAAATCTAAGGATGTTTTACAGTTGGATAGTTGCATTGCAAAGTGAAATGGGGTGTATCAACAGAAATAACCCTTTTCATTTTACCTAATCCCAGGAAATAAAAGCTTTGGCTAATAATAACCCATCCTTACATTAGAAATGTAATTCTAGTAACGGAAAAATCTGAAATTGCTGACCACATACCATTCATCATGGAATGTCAAACAGCCATCAGTTCAAGAATAGACTCAAGCTGCTAAACGGGTAGATATGAAAGTAGCTTATTGCAGATTCTCTTACCATGAAATAAAGATACAGGAGCACCCTCCCCAGGCAATCTTTTTCAAAATGGTGGTCTTAGTATAATTTAAACAATTGATTAGAATTGATTAGAATATACATCGATAGCTGTCTCTGTACTAGGCCTCATTAATTTGCTATTCTTCTAGAGTCCAATGTCTTACATACGTTCAATCTTCTTAAGGTAGAAAAAAATCTCAAATTTGTACATACAAGAGAATATAATAGATTTTTACTGCTTTTTCATTCTAAAGTAAAATGTATGAAGTGCAATTATATACTTGAATAAGTGAATGGCAATCTACGTAAATTTCAAGAACATGAAAATTTAACACATTGATTACAGTTTTGTAGTTATGTCTGAAATCTGTACTTTTGTTTTCACAAATTCTCTCTGACCCTTTTATCTATATTTATATTAATGATTTTTTTCTTAAAATGTGATGGTACTTCTGAATTCATCTTTAAATAATATAGTTTTAGTTTTGTCCTTTGATGCCTTGCTTTTGAAAAAATCTGTTTGTAAGATCTCCCAGCACAAAAAAAAATCTCCCAGCACTAAACGTTTAAGGTAGCTCTGGCAAATCCATATATGTTCCAAATGGAACAGAATTTCCTCCTGGTTTCTCTCATTAGTGGTTGTTTCCAGTTCCAAGCAATTGCAAAGCACACATTTTAGAAAAGTCTTCTGAAGATATTCCAGAATAAATAACATGTATTTACTGTGGCTTTATATTTGATAGGGCACAAAATTAGCATATACCTATCCTATTTTCTTAGCATTATAAAAAAAGACACAGGGATTTTGATACAATGGTACCTACATTAGGTTTATAGGTGATGTCCTAAGAAAAGTGAAACCTTTGATTAGTGCATAAACGTGTGTACCTCAAACTTTCTTTGAAAAGATCCCTCTCTCTCCATAGCACTCTCTAGGCTTTGGACAGTTGATTTTCCATCTCAGTAGATACATCTAAGTCCTATGATACAATATCTCATGGGAATCCTAAAATACAAATTGTTCAAGACTTTGCTTTTTTCTCAATTAGAATAATCATTTTCAAATTCACCTATGCTAAAATGCTTATTAAATGCTTGTTTATTTTTATTGCTAAATAGTGTCCTTTGAATGAATCAGTAATGATTTCATTATGTATTCTCTTTTTAAAAGCTATCGGGACTCTTTATATCTGGAACATTGTACATAAAGTACTACGATCAGGGCTGCAGAGATGGCTCAGTAGTTAAGTCCATGTGCTGCCCCTGAAGAGGACCTGAATTTGGTTCCCAGCAACCAGGACAGACAGCTGCCAACTACCTTCAGCTGCAACCGTAGAGGGTTAATGATCATATCTGGATCCTGCAGCACTTGCTCTCACAATACACATGCATGGTCAGGTACATACACACTCACACATGCACACACACAAGTTAAAATTTAAATGAGATATTTTTGAGAAGCTTCTATGATCATTCTCACTGTCTTTTTCATAATGAGCTGGATTGGTTGTTGAAATAAACATAATCATATCTTTTAAAACAACTTCCAGTTAGATTCTAAGTGACCAATATTTTGTAGGACTGATGTCAATTTTATCTATTTTGACTGATAGGTTTACTTAGTTATTGTATTGTGTCTTGACTGTAATTTTGAAATGACTAATAATTTCACCTGTTCTCAAATGCAGTTTTGACCATTTTGAATTTCTATTTTGAACTGTCTGTATGAGTATTTTAGCAAGGCTTTAAAGCTAGTTTCTCCCTCTTTGACTACTCATATAGAAGTCTTTTCAGTATCTGAGACAGAAGTCATATCTTTATCACAATAGTATATATGGTGTAAATGTGCTTCAGACTTCGTATTCATGCTTGATGTTCTGAATGGTGTTCTGGTATTGTGCTGACTAGTCTTACGTCGACTTGACACACAAATTAGCTTTCTGAAATGAGGGAGCCTCAATTTAGAAATGTCCTCCTAAGATTCGGCTATAAGGCATTTTCTTAATTGGTCCAGTCCTCTGAGGGTAGGGTCATCCTTAAGCTGTAGTCCTGAGTTTTACAAGAAATCAGGCTGAACCAGCCATGGTGAACAAGTCAGTAAGCAGCACCCATCCATGGCCTCTGCATCCGCTCCTGCTCCAGGATCCTGTCCTGTTCGATTTCCTGTCCTGACTTGCTGCAATGCTTAGTAGTGATGTGGAAGTCAAATAAACCCTTTCCTTCCCAGCTTACATTTTGGTCATAGTGTCGTGTCATAGCACTAGAAACCCTAACAAAGGTAGGTATGAAGAGTTTGAAATTTTGAACTTCAAAAACTGAGGTGAAATTATTTACTGGTAGTTCAATACTTTTAGGAAGGAATGTACATTCACGATACTCCTACTTTATTTCCTTAAACGTTTACATTTCTGCCTGTTTTTATTAAACACTTGCTCCTTAGCCCCATCTATCTCTAGAAGCTGAAAGTGACTAATCTGCTTTACAGATCTCAAAAGTTGGCCTCTTCTGAATATTTAACTTAACTGTGATATTCAAGAATTGCTCTCCTGTGTCCAATTCCTTTAATTCAGAACAATGCTTTGGAGTCTCATCTATGTGGTAACACTCAATAGTGCTTATTTTTATGGTGGAGTTATACTATAAAGCAAGGATCTTGCCCAGTTTTTATCTGTTAATTGTATAATAGGCACTTCAATTACTTTTATCTTTTAGGTTGTTTTAAATAAACCCTTTCAATTTTTATAAAGACATATTTGTATTTTTCTTGAATGATTATTTTGTTCTGCTACATTTCTTATTATATATGTCCTATAGTAATATTTTTTGTTTTCCTTGAATGCCTTATTGTTCCATCTTTTAAATTTAAATCCACAATAATTTTTAAATATATTTACTTATTTTATAGCCCAACCACATTTTGCCCTTCCTGCTCTCCCCCACCTTCCCTCTGCCCACTGCCCCTCCTCTTCTGATTCTGTTCAAAAAGGAGCAGGCCTCCCATGGGTATCAATAAAGCATGGTATATCAAGTTGCAGTAAGAGTAAGTACTCCTTTTGTATTTAGGCTGGACAAGGCAATCCAGGCAATCCGGTATGAGGAATAGATTTCTGGAAGCCAGTCAAAGCATTAGGGGCTGTCTCTGACTCTTTTATGAGGGTCCTTAATTCTATTTCTTTGGTTACTGTGTCTGTTTTTATGATTGCACCATGATGTTTTTGTTATTATCCCTCTTTAGTATACTTGAAATATGAGATGAAGATACCTCCATCCCTTTTTTCTTTTCTTTTAAATTGTCTTTTGACAAGTTTATTTTTAATTATATTTTACTTTGCCATACTTATAAAATTATTTAAAGTTTAATGATTTTTTCATGATACTATATAAAATGCAGCTGACTATTTTATTCTTATTAAAATGCTGTTAGTTCACTTGATGTATTAGTATTTCTAGTTCTCATGTAAGAATGCAGATTATTCTAGTTATAAAATGTTTAACGTGGGCTTTATACATTTCATGATTTTTATTTATCTTTCTGTCTTATGGTAATGTCTAGATATATCATTATAATGTTGAAGAATTGAGAAGGAACATTTTTGCAGTGTTTTTGGTCTTGGGAAAACACATTCTCCTATCAAACTATCAAAGATAAACATGGTATCTACCTAAGATTTCCATAGAAATACTTTACCGGTTTGTAAAGATGCCTATAATTAAAAAATACCATGAGTTTAAATTATGAAAATATTTCATCAAAAAATTTCCTGAAAACATATACATATAAGTAAACATTATATAGACAAAGCAGGTTGTATTTCTGGATTTAGGAATACACATGTGCACACACCCAAACAAACCAACAACTAAAGACCTCATGAATTTGAAACAGAGCCACAGGAGGAGTACATGGGTTTTGATGGAGGAGAGGGACAAGAAAGATGATGTACTTGTACTATAATTTTGAAAAAATAAAAGAAATAGCTTCAATAATAAATACATGTAAAAAAGTTAAGTCAGTACAACACTGTGTTATAGAGTAAATCCCAATTGAGCATCAATTATTATCTAGCCATACAGTGTGCTGTAATAAATTTGTTCATATTTTGTTAATGCTCTTTATTTCTATGGACCTGAACAGTAAGTACTCATAACTGAAATATTGTTATCTATTTTTATTTTTTGAATATTTGTTTATTGTAATATTACTTTTAGATTTTAGCATTCATTTTACAGAGACCATTTAGTTGTGTTTTAAAGAAAAAGTAAAAGGGCACTATAGATTATTATTTTTCTTCTTCAGATATTTGATATAATTCCAAAATTTTAATTTTAAAAGAATCAAGAGAAAAATGAAAATACTCTTTTGTTTTGTTTTTTGTTATTGTTGCTTTTTCCATTTTTATTTTATTTAAAAAACAGAAAGCTATCTTTTTTCATTTTACATATCAATCCCATTTCCCACTCCCTCCAGTCCTCTTGCTCCCTCCACTAAGACTATCCCCAATTCCACTTGTCAGAGAGGGTGAGGCTTCCCATGGGGAGTCAACAAAGTCTAGCACATTGCTTTGAGGAAGGACCAAGGCCCTCCCTAGAATATCTAGGCTGAGCAAGTTATTCCTCCAAAGTGAGTAAGTTTCAAAAAGCCAGTACAAGCAGTAGGGATAAATTCTGGTCCCACTGCCAGCGGCCCTGCGGTCTGACCCAGCCTTACAACTGTCACCCACAATCAGAGGGCCTAGTTTTATTCTGTGCTGTTTTCTTCCCTGTACTGTCAGAGCTCCCATTAGCTTAGGTAAACTGTCTCAGTGCTATTTCAATAATGGCTCCCTCAATCAAAATATCTTTTTCCAGCTGGGCAGTGATGGCACACGCCTTTAATCCCAGCATATGCTCAAAATTATAAGCCTGAATCTGAAAATATGAAGTTTTATTCTATTGTCAATGAATGCAGATATATTTCACTTTAACTAAATTTTGAAGGAAGTTTCATTTATGTATTAAGTACCCAAAATGCCTAAAAAGAGTATTAGATAGGGATTTATACTTCATTTAAAAAAAAATCTTTTCTGGTATGATATGTATGTGTATATATGTATACTTCTATTTCTCAATGTAGATATATTTATACCATAGATTTGCACGTGTGGACATCAGAAGACAACTGAAGATTATACATTTGAATTTACTCTTTGTACATCACTTTCATCACTTTCCAGTTACTTATATTTCATTTCACCTTATGTTTATTAAAATATCATGTACAATTTGAAAGAAAGACAGAGGAAAATAATTTTAATCATCTTCATGTGGTGCTGTTATCTCAACATGTTAAGAACAATTTTCAAGAATGTTCATTAAATAAACCTGTTTTATTTCATTGACAAACATTCAATGACTTTATATTAATATTATTTCTTTATTCTAATTTTTAAAATCCACTATGCATTTTATAATTAGTAGTATATTAGATTTTAGAGTATGACACAACACTCAAGAAAACACAAACCAAGGAAATTTTATCACAGCTTCCTGTTACTAAAAGAAAATAAATAATAAAACTCCAAGCCTCCCAAAACATTCCAAGCTTCATACAATTTTATATAAGGATTTATATTGGCCATAGTATCAGATCTGTTTCTGTGACCAAGTAGTACACATCAAAAGCCAAATTAGTCTACTCAATGCTGCAAAAGTCAAAAAGAAAGAAAGCAGATGTAGCTAAGGGCCCACTGTTTCCTTCTAGGCTGTTTTTCTAGTCTTGATAAATGAAATGGTGTCTGCTTAGTTTTGCTGTTGACTTTCTTTTGTCTATAGTCTTACAATGAGAAACTGTAAAATCTTTCTAGTTATGACAGAATTACCAAGTGTGCAATACATTGGATAAAACTGTAATCTCTCTTTAAATTTTCTAGGTAAGTGTTTAACATATAATTTGTTTCATTACCTTATTTTTTATTTTCTGATAATTTCTCCCCAGGTTGAAAGGCAGTTTTTCACAGTGTCTTCCTTTACAGAATGACATGTTGTAGTTTTCATGGAGGTCAAAGTTATGTTTATGATATTGTGTAGTGTTTGCTGGAAAACATTTAGTGAATAAAATTCCCTCTAGATATCTCCAGACACTTAGAAATATATTACGTGTGGGTGTAACGCTCTGATAACTATAAGTTCATTTTCAGTTTGCCTTGACATTAACATTGACATTTTATAAAATATGAAAACCCCATTCTCAACAGGACAATTTTCACAGCCATCTTCAGACCTTGTGGTAACCCCAATATATAAGCAGCAACCCATGCCTGTGCCATACTCATTTATCCAAAATATTGGGTTAAGTTTCGTTACAGCTATAGCCAGTCAATGATACTGCACCTTGGATCATAGAGATCAATTATACATTGTGGTGTTTAATTCTGTCTCCCTTGGACTGCTTTATCTGTAGATAATCTGAAAATAAAAGGAAGTAAATTCAATCTATAGCAAAATGTATACTTTTAAAAACAGGATATTTATGAAATAAATGCTTCTTATATAAATTGTGATTTTATATATAAAATTATGATCTTTTCTTTCCTGTGTGGTCTCCTTTCCCTTAGCTGCAGCCACATCTGTGTCCTGAGGATTGGCCTGAAGAATCAGAACTGTCTGCTTCGTTGGTTGTGATAAACATTGCATACCAGTTATATAGGATTACTCAAACTATGAACACAATCCATTTAAATTGTAATGATGGAGTCAGAGAGAAATGTTTTTTGTATGCACATTAGAAGTCATTTTGGGAAGTTCCTCTTCAACCCATCTCTATTGTGCACCCTGTTAGATTATTACATCATTTAGCATCTTCTAAATGTTGAGTGAATATTGACATACACTGCTTTTTTTTTCTAAAATATCCCTCATCTCTGGAATATGGGAAGGGTTTGTTGTTTTGATTTTTGGTGGCTGCCATCATGTTTGGTTTGGAGCTGGAAAGCCATGTCTTTATAGAGCAGAATGTTTCCTATAATCCTGAATGTCTATTCAGGCATGGCTAGTGCCAAAATGTTAGGTAAAAGTGAGGGTAAACAGAACCTATCTCTGAATGATAACCCCTTACTAATGAAACTTTCCTTTACTCCAAGGGAGGGTCACTTAGGAAACAAACTACTCTTAAGGGCTACTACTCTACGCCACAGCCATCAGGGAAGACTGTCAGAAAACAAATTCAAGGGCATATTTGGCAGTCCCATAATACTGTGTCAAATCATGATACTGTGTCAAGACTTTTTTGCCTTTTTAATCTTACCATTTTTTAAATTTTATTTTACTTTTGCATATAGTTCCTTTGTGTATACATTATGATCTCTGTTTTTGTGTTATATGGGAATCCTGAGCGTGTTATTGAGTGGGTCTCTGTGTCTATTTCTATTTCTTGTGCTGTTTTTCATGTTCTTTTCCTTCTGTTTCTTTGGACCTATTTCATTTTTTGATGTTGTTTGCTTGCTTATTTATTTTGTCTTCTTATTTTATTGTTATCCCTCCAACACCTGTTAGTTTTCTAATGAGAAAAGGAGTGTATTTAGGAGTGAGAAGAGATATGGAAGGAAGATTACAGGGAGTAGAAACTGAAATCAGGATATAATGTGTGAAAAAATCTATTTTCAATAAAAGAAAAAAAAAACACTTTTTAGGCTAAATAGAAAAACAATGTTATATTTTATGTTATAGTAAGCCATGTGGAAGGAGACTAATTTGATACTAAACATATGTGAAAAATTCAAAAGTGGGTGTAAATACATTTGAGGTGCACTGAACCAGCAGCGTTAACATGAAGAATAAAAAACTTGGAGAATTACAGGATGAAGATATTATAATAATATCATACACTTAACCAAAAGAAGATGGAAGTACAGAAATAGGGGAATCATTATCTCCAAAAGGCAAGAGCAAATTTCAAAAGGATTTGATATCTGTATCCTAGGCTCATGCTCCATCTTTATTTTTTAACTATAGTGGGTGGGAATGAAACTACCTCGGCCTCTACTCTGGTCCTTGAAGTAAAGGACCAGAATAAGTCAGATAACACTTCATGTCCCTCTTAGACCTTTTTCTCACTATCCCGTGACTTCATTTTAATCTCCTCCTATAAAACCCTGGTTGCAGATAGTCTAAGTGCTTCACAGAGTGATTGGCTCATTGTTTTCAGTTTTAAGTTTCTTCTCTTTGTCAAGTTCTGATTAGATCCATTCAACATATTGCTGTTAAAAATTAATTCCTTCCCATTTTGCCTTTCATTCAGTTTCAAACCCATATCTCAAAATATTCAAAATACTCGTTGCTCTATATCAACTTTCTTCATCTTTCTAATTCTACCAATGTCTGATAAAAGATTTTCTTTCTTATCTCTTTTTATCTTTACTGTTTCCCCCCCTTGATGAATAATGCTCTTCTTTATTTTTATCATTGCATGTTTGTGAAGTGCTATGTCATTTCTCTTTTGGATTGTCTTTCATAGAACTCAATTTTATATACCTAAAGTTCAAAGATGAGTGAGCAAACACTGAGGAAGTATCACAGAGACAAAATATCACCCTTTGTAGACTTTTCATTCTTATTCATTGTTTTTATTCTTTCATCCACAAATCTATTGTAACCCATACGTGTTGTTTTTTGAACTAAAGTGGTATTATCCATTTAATTTTGTTTTGTTGGTGCTTTTATATGATACCTTTGTTCCTCTCATATATTCATTCCAGGATAAATAGATGAAGTCAGTGATTAAGAGCACATACTGTTCTAACAGAGTACCTGACTATGATTGTCTATACTAAAGTCAGTGTATTCACAAACTCCTAAAAACACACTTCCAGGGATTAGACAATCTCTTTTACCTTCTTTAAACACTGCATTCACAAGCACAAATTCTCATGGATATACACATATACTCATAATCCATGATTAAAAGAAAATGCTTAGTCAAATGAAATAAAAAGCAATTTTGTTATTTTGTTGAATATCTTTAAGGACATGGTTAGATATAGAAGTTTTTGGTTATTTTGTTCTTTAAAATTTTTACTTTTATTGAAAATAAACTATTTTCTCACAAATATATGCCTATTTCTGTTTCCTCTACCTTTACTCCTCCCAGTTCCTCCACACCTCCATTCCATCTGGATCCACTCCTTTTCTGTCTCTCATTAGAAAAGAAGAGGCTTCTATTAGATAATATGAAAGTATAATAAAATAAAATATAATAAGATACAACAGAAACTAATGCATTGAGGTTGGACAGGACAAACCAATAGAAGGAAAGGAGGCCAAGAGAAGGAACAGGAATCAGGGACACACTTGTTCACACACCCAGGAAATCCACAAAACCACTAAACTGGAAGCTGTAATATATACATAGAGAATCTTGTGCAACTTGTGTATGTCCTATAAATGCTGCTTCAGACTCTATGACTTCATATGAGTTTCAATCATGTTGATTTAGAAAGACTTGTTTACCTAGAGTTTCTCATCCTCTCTGGTTCTTCCACTCTTTCTCCATCCTCTTCTATAGGTCTCCCTAAACTGAGGGGAGAAATTTAATGAAGACATCCCATTTATGTCTGAGTTTGCCAAGGTCTCTCATTCTCTGCATTTTTTCCTTAAATGGGTTTTTGTATTTCTTCCTATCTGCTGCAGGAAGAAGCTTGATGACAACTGAGCAAGTCACAGATATATAAGCACAGCAGAATGTCATTAGAATTCATTTTATCTCCATGTTCGTTTGCTTGATTTTAGATGAATATCATTTCATTTTACTCTAGCTTCCTGAGCATCTAGTCCATGGTTCTTAGTCACCCAAGCAGTGCCAGGTATCAGCTTCATCTTATGGAGTAGACCTTAAGTCAAATCAGGTATTGATTTATTACATTCACAAGTTTTCTGCCACCAATGCACTAGCATGTTTTGCAGGCAGTGTACCAATGTAGATCAAAGGGTTTATGGCTGGCTTGGTATTTACATTCTCTATTGATAGCATGTGGAGTACATCCTTGTACCAAATACATAGGAAAATAGGGTGAAAGCTCTAACTAGACACCAACTCAACATCTCCATGTTCAATGAGTTGTGTAGTTATTGTGTAGGTATTCAGGAATAGCTCTTTTCTGTCAATTTGTGGAGAGCAACCTATAGCCTTTGTGGTTTGGGGATTCTGATAGGGCCTCTTGTGCATGCAGCTCAATTAGGTGTAGCACAATCCCATTATTGGAAACTTCATTTAGTGACAAGATATACCTATTTGGGATACTGTTTCCCCCATTTTTTGACAATTCTATTTAGATTGCTTGCATACGTATATATGTTTAGGAAGTTAATACTGTATTAGGTTTCAATACTGTAATGGTAAAGATAAAATGGCGACATTGTTCCCCGAGGGACACAGCGACAGAAATGCCACAGGTACATGAGTGGCAGCAGTGGGCAGTGGATCCCGAGACCGTGGCATGCCACAAAGGCAGCCAGTCCCCAGACATGGAGCCTCTGAGTGGCCTGTGGCCATGAGGGCCAGTGGATCCCAGGCAGGGAGCTGCATGGCTCGTGAGAGACTTTGGCTGGGCAGCCAGTCCCACAAGGAGCCACAGCCACTGTGCATGAAAGACAGATGGATAGAAATGCCGTGGAGAGGGAGTTTGGATATTTATTTGGTGGGTTATGGAGGTGAAAGGGAAAGAAGAAAAGAAGGAAGAGGAGAGAGAGAGAGAGAGAGAGAGAGAGAGAGAGAGAGAGAGA